>JAKJJM010180853.1:0-11026 GCA_021901965.1 Pipa carvalhoi
ATATATATATATATATATATATATATATATATATAAAACATACATGAAATATATAAAGGCTTTTGGAGAATTAATGGATAAAAATGTCAGTTTAAAGCAAATCTAGCTGCATCTAATAAAAAATCACTGTTTTGTTAATTTCGGTGCAAATACTTTTCTTCCTACAGAAATGTCCTTTTGTAGCACTGTCAATTGTGAACTTGCCAAGCAATCTGGAGAAAGAAACCACGCATAGATATGGGCCCAATGCCTTTAAGCTACACAGGTGAGACAAATGTAGATTATTTAAGTGATAAACAAAAGATAGGATGCATTTGCTTTGCAATTCTGTCTCCTACCCAGTTTTCTAACATTAAATCTTCTCTTGAGAATGTTGAGGGATATCGGCATCTCTGCGTGAAATTGTGGCTTCCTCTCTACAGGACTAGGACTCTAGAAAGGAAAAGCCACAAGATTCTCAAGATCTTTCTAATTTCTTATTCTCGGCATGAGCAAGTTTCACTTTACATCCAGCTTTAACTTTTCCCTAATAAAGTATTTCAACTGACCAGATTTCTGATTGGAAAAATTCCATTTTAGGACAGTGTGTCAATGACTGCTTAAGCTTCAGTATCATCTTGAGACTGTGAATTAATTTAGTTAGATATCAGTTTTCTTGCCTCTGGCTAGGGTT
The DNA here is from genome assembly GCA_021901965.1 of Pipa carvalhoi. Lineage (NCBI taxonomy): Eukaryota > Metazoa > Chordata > Amphibia > Anura > Pipidae > Pipa > Pipa carvalhoi. Next base: position 674 of record JAKJJM010180853.1, read on the forward strand.
TTACCACATCTCTGATGTGGATTATGGATGCTTTAATACTGGCAGAATTGGAGTTAGATTTTTTTCTTTGCCTGAGTTTTGAATTATTTTTAGTTGTGCTCAGAGAAACACTATCTCTTGGCTTTCTGGTCTCAATCCTTTCATTCTGGAGACAGATTGCTCCCATAAAAGGAATGAATTTCACAGGGCTGATCTTGCCTGTTTCACCAGGTTATCTTCTTTTTTTTTTTCAGAAATTGTTCTTAGTTCTACAAATCTAAAACTTAAAAGCCAATCTTAACTTACTGCTGGATTTGTGACTGTTTTTGTCAATATGCCCTGCCTGGTGTTCAGCCACCACTCGCCAAAAAAATAAATTTTTATACTAAATATAAATTCATTTTCTCTGAGTGTTATTGGAGGAATATAGTAATGCCAAGTCTTGAGGTTGACTGGCTACAATAAGAGATATAAAGCTGGACTAGAGTTCTGTTCCTGTAGAGCAGTGGTCGGCAAATTGCTCCAGCAAGAGAGCCATATCGCTCCCTTCTCCCCCGGCGGCTCTTTCCTAAAGAACTCCTAAACTCCTAAAAGTATGATACCATTAATGTAGTCCAAAGGAAATAGTCATTTATTGCATTTGTCCCTGGAAATAATGCATGTCATGTATATTAGTGTAGCTTTAAAAAAAAAAAATGGATGGATTATAGTTGTAGTAGAATTCAGTGCAATATTCATATAGTTCTTTGCTAGGCCAATGGCCATTAGAATCCCTAGAAAGGTCATGTCTGGCCCTTGGATCTGCTTTTTAAAACCTTAAATCAGCATAAGGATGATGCAAAATGACACACTGTAGTAAATACTGGCATTCATCTTGACAGTAGTCATCTCTGTTCTAGTTGTAAGCATGGACTTATTATTGCAACCACAAATACTGTAACAACCATTTATTTCTGTAAAGGCTGCCTGTTCCCCGACCCGGAGAAGTACTTGGATTGGTTGGTACCAACGGTATTGGAAAATCAACAGCATTGAAAATTTTGGCTGGAAAGCAGAAGCCAAACCTTGGAAAGCATAATGTAAGTATAGGACTATAGGTCAGGAATACAGAACTTCCAGGTTTTATGTGGGATTTCTTTTAGTCTTGCATAGTTATAACAAAACACAGGTGGTTAGAAATATGGGATGATCTGCCTGTGTTGCAGTGTAAATTCTTGGTTCATTTCCCAGCAGTATGAAATGCCTTATGGTGGTAATACAGATAATGTATCTGCCTGTTCACATTCAGGTATGGCTATTACAGAGTGTCGGGTGTGTGCTGCCATAGTTTAATGACAAAAATGTTTTTGGACAACTGAATTATAAAGTTAAGACGTTCATGTACATTTGTCCTTGTAGTATGTAAAACAAAACCTTAAATCTAAAGGTGATAGCAATGTGTGTGTTTTGATCTTGTTTACTGAATATCTGCTATCTTTAGGAACCACCAGATTGGCAGGAAATTTTGACTTATTTCAGAGGGTCAGAGTTACAAAACTATTTCACAAAGATTCTGGAGGATGATTTAAAGGCCATCATTAAACCTCAATATGTGGACCAAATTCCAAAAGCCGCAAAGGTAAGTTGGCTAAATCGTCAATTCATCTAGAATGTATGTCTGTGATTCAGTACATGAAAACTTACCTTATCCATAATGCTCAGCTGTATGTATAGAGATGCAAGTTCAGGATCCAAGGATATCTTCCCTCTTGTGAACAATGTATTTGTTCTATTTTTACAACAGCACATGACTGTTTGTTTTTATTTTATGTTAATCTCTGCTGTCACTGCAGTGATGCTCTTTGTCCATGACATCATCCAGCTCTGAAACTTGGGCTGTTGCTTGTATGACATAGATCTGTTTTAATATGCACAGGTAACTTTATTTCAGAGATATGTCATGTACAAGGCACTGCTTGATTGTTTTATTTTTACAGGGGCCTGTGGGCACCATTTTGGATAGGAAGGATGAAACAAAGACCCAAAATATTGTATGTGAACAGCTTGGTATGTATAAATTGATAATTTTGCATGCAACAGTTATAATCTAACTATATGATATTGTAAGAAATATGATTGACAATATTAAAGCATAATAATAATATTCCCGCGTAGATTCTAAGGGACGGTCGGCAAAGAAAGCACACAACAACAGTGCATGTCAATAAAATTATATTATTTACAGACACAAACAATGCAAAAAAGGAAAAAAATAACAAACCAACAGAGAGATATCTAAAATATTAATAAACAACAATAAAACAGTTCTACAATACAGATACATTGTATAATTACCCAAGTCTGAACTAAGTTTGTTCTCACTCCTCTATCTCTCCAAGATATTCCAAATCCTCTCCTGCGTTGTGCATCATACGCTCGTGTGAACCCAGCCTTAATCCCCTTTTCCAGATTCTCCAGCCTCACATCCTTTATCCTCCCCCTTCCTCCCTCAACTCCTTTTTATTCCCTTCGTCCTCAGATTCCTTTCCTCCCTTGGGAACCCCAGCCAAGGCTTTTTATGCTAAGTTCTTGCATAGCAGCTATAAACTTCATATCTCATGGGTGCCAAACAATCTCATTCTCCCTCCAAATTCTGCTTGATCTCCAGGATATCTCCCCCATCTGCATGCCCACAGGAATCAGGCCAGTCTTCCCATAATTAACATTTTACAGTTTTACACTTAACAGATAAGGACTCAAGTGGAGACATGCAAGCCTGGTCATTATAACAGCTGGCATTTGCAATGGAATGGGAAAAATACCCAGGAGCCTTTGAAATGTAATTCACCAGAAAACATTTCTCTGTGCATCCTGATTACCAATGCAAAATAGGTTTCCTGGTATTATTACTTAATCCTGACAAACTGGTTTGAAACTGCATTCAGACCTTTGATTCTCCACTGTTTTACAATTCAAATACTCAGAAGATCACATAACTATTAAACTAACATTTTATAGTACACCATATCTGTGTAAATTTTACAATATGAAACCTTTCACTCGAGAGCTTCATCAGCTTCAATGCAAGAAGCCCACTGTGGCAACATTTCTCTCAACGTTAAGGCTGGGTTCACACGAGTGTATGATGCGCAGCGTTTGATAAGCTGCGCATTATACACTCGTGTGAACCCATAGAGACATCGCGCTTCTCTGTCCCATTGAACTTCCTTGTTCCTGGCCGTACGCTGGCAAAAATGCGACGGCCGGCGTTCACACGCGATACGCTCGTCTGTCCGGAACAAGTAAGTTCCATAGGGCAGAGTGGCGTCTCGTTTTCTTATCTTCACACGAGCATATGATGCGCTGCGCATCATACGCTCGTGTGAACCCAGCCTAAAGGTTGATGCATTTTTTTTTCTAGTCAATACCTAATAGGTATATAAAATCAAGGAACTACTAATATTGTTGTGTATTTGTAGATCTTACTCATCTGAGAGACCGAAATGTGGAGGACCTTTCTGGAGGAGAGTTGCAACGTTTTGCTTGTGCAGTTGTCTGTATCCAGAAAGCTGATATGTAAGGAGCGTTCCTTTATATTATTAAATTATGTGACAGGCTTAGTAAGGGTGTTGGTTGTTAATAAAATTGTTTTAAGAGTGACTTATTTAGTAATGCTAATGAGGATGCTTGAATTTATAGCAATTTGCTCCCTCTGGCTTGTGGCTCTAATGGTGTTGGATACATTTTCCATAATGCATTTTTTTTTATTGTAATTTGAGATGGTTTGCAAATTGTAACATTGTGGATTTTTGTAAATCCTGGGAGACCTTTAATTCTGCTATTATTTTTTTTTTTTTTTTTATATATACTTTAAAGTATGCAATTTTAATATTTAAATGCATTGACAAGGTGTATTTTGTTTTAATTCTTTAATCCTTTTGTGTCATGTTACAGATTCATGTTTGATGAACCATCTAGCTATTTAGATGTCAAGCAACGCCTTAAAGCTGCCATAACTATCAGATCACTGATAAACCCTGATCGGTAAGACTTTATACCAGTTGGTCAGCATTTATATTGTTCTTTTTGAAGAATGGCCCCTTTGAATAAGGTTTTCTTCTGTCCTATTGAGATGTTGGGAGAATAAGATTTTATTAGATCTTGTAGGAAGCAGGGTACTTTCAGGCAAAATAGATATCCGCTAGACCTGTCTTTACTTTACCCCTAAAATGAATGGAAAGTTTAGCTTTTAGTTTGAGTGTCCTGCAAGGAGGATTTCGGTATATGTATCTGCAGAAGTCTTGAGCTTTTTTCACAGTTAAACTGTCAAGCTTTTTTTTTTTTTTTTGTCATTAATGGAATACTTTTAAACATGTTTCTGCCACATAGTTTGAAATATGTCTATCTATTGTCTGCAAGGGACCTTCCCAAGCTGCTCTCATACAATAGTCTGGATCTTTGTTTCATCATTCCTATAAAAATGGTACCCACAGGCCCCTATAAAATTAAACAAATCAGGGAGGTCCTGATTCTAGGAATACTTCAATGAACTCATGCTATCACTGCTAATTACAGTTGCACTTGGAGCAGAGGCTTTCAGCTAATCCCACCCCCTCTTCCTAAATGAAAGACTATGCTCACTAACTGAGCATTCTCCACCCTCCTGAAACTAATTAAATTTCACTTTGACTTGCTTCAGGAAACTTAATGCAAGGCAGCTCTGAGAGACTGGACAGAAAAACAGCCTAACACAGCTCAGAGGCAAAAGTTGCTTAGTAATGTAAATGCTGCACACAAGTAACAGCCTGCACAGAGGTAACGGGGGAGGGCTGGGATTCGCTGATAACCTCTGCTCCAAGTGCTTGTTTTTACTTCTATTTCTGTAATTGTTCTGCGAAATTGGAAAGCCTAAACCTGTTATTTTAACACTTGTAGTACTTAAAACTACGTGGACAATAAATAGAAAGCAGTTTTTTTACAGGCTTTAGTGTCCCTTTTAATCTGTTCTCCTATTTTGTTCTGGCTGTTAACTCCCAAATAAGTTTCCTTTCGGCGAATCATTGGGCATATTATGTCTCCCTGAAAGTGTATGTTTTCTCTACTTTTAGCTACATTATTGTTGTGGAGCATGACTTGAGTGTTTTGGATTATCTCTCCGACTTCATTTGCTGCCTTTATGGGGTCCCAAGTGCATATGGTGTTGTAACCATGCCTTTCAGCGTACGAGAAGGTATTATTATTATTTTTTATTTTTTTTTTATATATTATCAACCAAAAGCCAAGTAATAGATAAGGCTAGTGAAAACACATTTATTTATTATTGTATTATTAAAGCTTTTCCCAGTTGCAGTTAGTCTGTTTTAGTAGCCAGTATTCCTTTTGTGTAACAGCTGTGCTTTTACATACATAAACACATATAGTATTTTTTTTGTTGTGCAGAACAACCTAATGGTTAGATACGAACTAATGTAATAGTGGTAATAAACTCATAACTGTAATTATACAAAGCAGGTATATTATTGGCTACATAAACTTTAGTACAGCACTGGATTTCAACTGCTTATTAAAAGCAATTTTTTTTTATTTTGCTTACTTCAACAGGCCATTAGATAAAATGGTATAACATATTATAAACTGCCATAACTCTTTAAGGCTTTGTGAAAATATTCTCATTTTATAATCACAAGGGGTTGCATTGACAAAAACATTTCTAGCTAAACTCATCAGGCGTTATTAGTAATCAAAATTCATCATTAATGAATCCCATTGATTGCTATCCCATGGTAGCAAATGGCACTTGTGTTACTGCATTAAAAGGATTAAAACCATTCAAATCAACAAAAATATACATTAGTGATTTGTTACTTTTAAGGCACACCTTTATTATATGCTTCCTATTTTTATTTCACTATATTTGTGTTAATGCTGTTTTAAAGATTATATTGTATTTTTGTATGCAGTTTGCCTAAATACTTTGCTTTCTAATAGGCATAAATATTTTCCTGGATGGATACGTTCCAACAGAAAACCTAAGATTTAGGGACACTTCCCTAGTGTTTAAAGTGGCTGAAACTGCCACTGAAGAAGATGTTAAGAAAATGTGCATGTACAAGTACCCCTCCATGAGGAAGCTGATGGGAGAGTTCCAGCTACGTATTGTTGCTGGGGAGTTCACAGACTCTGAAATCATGGTCATGTTGGGAGAGAATGGTAGGATTTTCATAATGAATAGCACCATAACCCTTTATTACATGTTTGCACAAAAAACACACTTTGGAAATCCACAATTCTTAGCAGTAATTAATCAGAGCGATTTATTCTTTAAATGGTGAAAGGGGACCTTTAAGCTAATGTCATATGGGCACTTTGTCTAGGACAGTTGCAGAATGTAAATTGACAATTCACACTGTATCAGTTTTTCATATGCTCCCAACCTGACGTACATAAAAACATGCAGGATTAGTTTATACTAACCTGATTTTCCCACCTGGAGTAACGCGAGTCAAAGCTGTCCTGCATATTAACAAAATCACTTAGTTTTCTGTGTGGTTGCATTTTCTTACGAACTCTCCTTTCCATTACATTTTACAATTTTTTTTTAATATTTGAGATTTTGCTCAGCTGTAAGTATACAAGTACAGGCTCAGTTATGGTTGTTGGGAATAGAGTATGATTAAGATATCAAGGTATTGAAGGGAAGATGGGCAAGGGTTTATGGATATTGGAATGTGAGTGAAAGAAGGCTTTTAGAGAAGGGGGTTTTTACTCCTAAGTGAACATGATGAATCTTGACAGATATAGCTTAATCTTCACTGAGTACATAAATGTAATGTGCAGTATAACTTTTCAAAACTATACCTTATGAGTTCATAGGCACAGTCATTACAGTTATAAAAACAGGATGCAGAAAGATACATTTCCCATGCAGAGTAAGCAGCGACATGCCTACTTATTTGCCTGTATATTGAGGTCCCATTGCAGTAACAAATGTTTCTTACCTAATTTTGGTTAACAATGTTGTGCAGGGTGTGGTGTCTGTGCAGTGCATAATGCTAGAAGTAATGTAGTCTTTCTTTTCTAGGCACTGGAAAAACCACCTTTATCAGAATGCTTGCTGGGAGACTGAAACCCGATGAAGGAGGTAAATGAATCAGCCATTACTCTTATGTAAGCACTGTGCAAGAACTGTTTGTGTAATGATAATGCTTACATCTTATAGGTGAAGTTCCTGTTCTTAATGTGAGTTACAAACCACAGAAGATCAGTCCCAAATCTTCAGTAAGTTTTATTCTGTACAGTTTTTCTTTTCATATAGAAAGATTTCATATGTTTAATTGCTGTACCTTATGGACTTTGTGTATGATGCAATGATTTGCGCTGGGCATAAAAGATCAATTTGCTTTATTTTTCTTTGCCGGTAATGAAAGTGGTGGTGTAATTAGCCTGATTATGCAACCTTGTATTCAATTAGGGAAGTGTGCGTCAGTTGCTACATGAAAAGATCAGGGATGCCTATACTCATCCACAGTTTGTGACTGATGTCATGAAGCCAATGCAGATTGAAAGTATAATTGACCAAGAGGTAAATTTTATTTGAACCTTTATTCATTTTATTTTAGACCCTGTGTTTTAATTTTTAAGGAGTATTTGGAATGACATTGTTATCAGTAAACAGGCTGCATTGCTAAGAGCTTCATTAATCTTTCCATGTAATTAAAACAAAACAGTCAAATAGTTTAGTGTGTGTATATATAAAATGCCTATTTCTGTAATTTTTGTTGTTGCTATGCAAAAATAATACCTCTTTACAATAGGTGCAGTCTTTGTCTGGTGGTGAGCTGCAGAGGGTGGCATTGACTCTGTGTTTAGGTAAACCTGCTGATGTCTACCTAATTGATGAGCCCTCAGCTTATCTGGATTCTGAACAACGTCTCACGGCTGCCAGGGTTATTAAACGGTAGATCATTCTTAAAGCTAACATTTTTTGTTTTAACTGCGTACATATCTGTTACTTTTTTTTAATTATATACTATTTTATTTCAGATTCATACTTCATGCCAAGAGAACAGCCTTTATCGTGGAGCATGATTTTATAATGGCAACCTACCTTGCTGACAGAGTTATTGTATTTGATGGTATCCCTTCCAAGGACACTGTTGCAAACAGGTAAGCCTTGAGTTTCATCCTTTTAGGCTGGGTTCACATGAGCGTATGAGGCGCAGCGTATAAACGCTGCGCCTCATACGCTCGTGTAATGCAGCACTTCCCTGCCCCTATACTTAACTTGTTCCGGCCCATACGCTGGCAAAAATGCGACAGCCAGCGTACGGCCGGCGTTCGCGTGTGCACGCGCGAAATGCTCGTCTGGCCGGAACAAGGTAAGTTAGAGGTAGGGAAGCACTGGGCTGTATTACGAGCGTATGATGTGCAGCGTTTATACGCTGCGCATCATACGCTCGTCTGAACCCTGCCTTAAAAGGACAGTCTCTTCAATTTGTTTGTGAAGGAGTTTCATTTTGCCAAATTATAAGTATGTCATCTGCTCCTTTAACTAAATTAAGTTAATCATTCCCCATCCCTAGATTAAATATTGTATTACAAATTCTAGCCTCTATTGGGAAAGTTTGGCTAACCCAGATTTTCATATAAAGCAGACCACTAGGATTACCCAAATATGTGGGTCAACATAATGTGTAATAGAAGACAAAATATGGTGCTGTGGTGAGCAGACTACTTTTACCATTACAAAATGATACTTCTCCAGACACAAACAAACAGACATTATATACACAAATCTTTCATTGTAAAATAATCCTATTTTCTTTCTAATTAATCATCACTACTATTTTGTTAGGCTGGGGTCACACTAGCTGATTTTCAGCTCAGTTTTTTTTTTTTTTAAATTAAACTCATTATTGCCTATCTTGCAAAACACAATAGCCTTTGTGGATTATCCCATAGGAAACAAAAAAAGACAATTTTTCCAGCTCAGCTGAAAATTAGTGTGACCCCAGCCTTAATGATAAGTAGTTTTCATAAAATTGTCATTTATAAAGGACTATTTCTGCTTTTGCACTGGTCTCTTTGAAGTAATTTGCTGATAAGCTCTCCAGATTACACTGATAAAACTAATTGTTTCTCCAGTATAGTCTGCTTTGAGGCTATATCTTTTTGTAATAAAGAGCTTCTTTAACAGTCATAAAAAAAGACAGAGCTGTGTTAGTAAAGAAGAAGCAGACAAATCTGAACCAAGGGATTCTGGGAAGGGAAAAAATGGTTGTAGAATGTGGGAGAAGTGATGGTACTGTCCATATACACATGAAGGAATAAGAACTGCACCTGGCTATATGTAACTGAGCATTTGTGCTATGGCTACATCCAAATTTATAAAAAAGACACATTTTCTTACATATTTCATAGTTGCAAAGGTGTGTACTCTTAAAATGTTTTAGAATTATTACCTACTTAACATGTAATAAAGTACAATTCTGTATTTCTCCTATTTCCAGTCCACAAACACTATTGGCAGGCATGAACAAGTTCTTGGCTCAACTAGAAATCACATTTAGGAGAGATCCTAACAATTACCGACCAAGAATAAACAAACTTCATTCCATCAAGGTAAGAATTGATTTCCTTGCTCTATTAATTAGACTGAATATTATTCTATTAAATGTATCTTTTAATAGATGACTTGATTTTCATTAATGCAAAGGTTGCAAAATAATCTTAATTAAAAACATGAATATAAATAGAAGTAACGGGCAAGATGGTAATGTTCTGAAATGTTACATTTGGGGCGAAATTTATAAACTTGAAAAGGCCGATTTCAAACTTTTCAAATTTTATCAATGGTAAAAACAAATGGATACTGATCGAAAAACTGGATACTGATCGATACATTTCAATCGTTTTTTCCGAACGAAACTTTTCGATCTTTTTCAATCTGTTACCGCTGGGAAAGTGTCATAATCGTCACTAGGGGGGGAAAAATTCGAATAATGATCAGTAACACATGTTACTGAGACACAAGTTTAGTAATGTTGGTGAGATGCTTATTCTTAACAGGGACTGGTCATCTCCTTTTTTTTAAGGACTGATGCATGGTGCAAAGTATAGGCAGATAATGCAAGACTTATCCGTTTTAGCATTTATTTTTACATGTAATTGCAAAAACATTTAACAGATCAACTAAGCCAGGGCCTGTTTTCAACTGCATTTGTTTATGTCCTAGGATGTGGATCAAAAGAAGAGTGGTAACTACTTTTTCTTGGATGACTAAGCCCATCAATCAACACCTTCATAAAAATAAGACATCAAGACTCTCATTTATATATATATATATATATATATATATATATATATATATATATATATATATATATAATTGATATG
>JAKJJM010181027.1:0-12931 GCA_021901965.1 Pipa carvalhoi
CAGCTGTCCATATGGTCATGGTGATGGTCATACCTGACAGCTGTCCATATGGTCATGGTGATGGTCATACCTGCCAGCTGTCCATATTGTTTTTAGACTACAATATACTAACAAATTATTGGGGAGTCTTATTGAAAGTTTGACTGATAAAGGGTACAGTGCCACTGAATATACCCTAGTTTAAAGCATAAATACCCTTCACTTATATGCACACAGTATAGGGATCCTGACTTTGTCCAGGAAATATTGAGAGTATTGATGATATGATGCAGTATGCTAAATCCTTCTTAGTTTGCTTTGATCTTTAAGAAAATAAAATGAAACTATGGCATAATTATAGGAATTTCTGTAATTTTACATAGGACCCTTCTCTGACTGCTGTGCAATGTCCACGATCCAGCTTAAAATTTTCTAAGAAAACAATGCTGCAAAAGAGTGGACTATTCTATGGTTCCTTTTGCCGTCTAACAATATTTGACCTATTGGGAAATCTACAGGAGTCAGAGCCCACACTGTATTTATGCCAAGTATCCAATTAGAAAGTTTGAATGCTGCATGTGCCACACCAGTCACACATATTTCCCATCAATATTAGGTACTAAATATCCATGCACAGCTGTAAACACCTACCTTGTTCAAGGCTATTGTAGAGGCACAACTGGTAATGTTCCATCCTCATGATGAAAGATGTGTTTGTGGATCACAGTGTTCCGCAATTTAATTTAGCCATATGTTGTAGTATCTACTGTTATTCTTTCATTCTTGATTTGCATATTCATGTAGTCCACAGTAATTTATGCATACTAAACATAACATACTGCGGAGCTCCTGTTGTATTCTATGCTCCTACATTTCCCAGTCATTTACCTCCAGCTAAGTAATATATATCATGGGAGTCTGATATAACCCGTATATACTTGCTGGCCTACACATTGAGATTTAAAGATGTCCTCTGCAATAGGCTATTGTATTTAAAAACATATTTGGAAAGGTGTGTAAAATAACATCTCCCAGACTCTGTGTTGTCAAATGCCAATTTGAGATTATAGGATGGAGTAACTGAAATCACATAGGTGTTTGAAATCACGTTTTCTAAGAAAGCCTTCTACATTACAGTGAGGAAGCAGGGACTGGGGGAAGTTGTGATTTAACTTGTAAATCATCAGAAGAATGTTATTGTACCCAATTCATATAAAAAATGTGACATCTCATGTGCCTTGAAAAAATTGCTTATTTTGTTATCTTTGGATCATGCTCAGAACAAATTTAGACATCCCTAACTGTATGGCTGTCATAGAGAATTAGAGCATTTATATGTTAAATTATGACAAAATCACTGATAATAAATCAGATATTTGTCATCTTCTTTTGTATTAATACATTTTTTTTTCCAAGAAAAAAAAACATTGGTCCCATCAAGGGGTCTCAGTGATTTCAAGATCTTGATTGGTTAATTTTTACAGAGAGGCTATATAGCATGGGTTTTTGGTTAAGAGCCTTTTCTGAGTTATTTAAACCATACTTGAAGACAAGAGAGAGTGAAATATTCTTAATATAGATTTGCATAAGAAATACACTCACCCACTACATCCTTAGTTCTATCCACTATTATTATTATTTAGATTGTAAGCTCTATGGGGCAGGGACCTCCAACCTTTTGTGTGAACCACAACCTGGCACTTAAAGTGATGTATCCTTGTGATATTACACTTGCATTGTGTAATGTACTTTTCCCATGTCTGTATTATATTTGTATTGCTGAATTGTACAGCGCTTTGTAAGTTTGTGGCGCTTTATAAATAAAATTATACATACATACATTCACTATGCCCTAATATAGCTTTCTCACAAGGGCCAGAAGCTAAAATACACTGGTGGATTCAAGGTAGCAATCTTGGTGTGTGCCATTTGAAAAAAGAAAGTGAGTGAAAGACTAACAATATTACTTAGCGTGTATATCCAGTTCAACTTGTCAAATGCTTTTCTGTTGATAAGCAGGAAAGTGTAAAATAAGGTTTAAATAACATATTTTATTTATCTGGATCCTGTCTAGTTGGAACAAATAACATTCATTCATAGGAAATTGAAGAGGACAGGACTTGGCTTAATCTATTGGATAATAGTTTAGATAAAACTTTAGATTCTGCATTTATTTGAGAAATCTGTTTGTTTTCCACTTGGGAAGAAGGGTTATAATGGTCTCTAGAATTTCTTTAGGGTAAATATTTTACTTTAAAGGAATGAGCCCACAGAGATGTTGGTTGAGAGACTAATATTTTTGGAAAGCTTTGTACAAATGTGCAAGACCACCAGGCCCTTAAAAAGTATTAGATTTAATATTTAATAGGTTGACAGACTGATTCCTTAGTATCCAGTTAGGCAGATAAATATATTTGCTTTCTAGTAAGTGGAGGAAGGTTTACTTAGCCATGAGTGCCAGTGCTGGAAGGAGATGAAGCATGTGCATGTTAAAATATATATTTAGATAAGTAACAGGATGAAATATTTCTTAAATTAACTGATACATGATCTGGTAATTGGCTTTATTGACATATTGTAGGGTTCTTGATTAGCAATTGATTTTGGTTACAGAAAAATGTATAGTCCCTAACAGTTACATATAGGCATTCCCAAGTATTGTATAGCCTGCAATTATGAAGGAACATGCAGAATGCTTTGGCCTGTTTGAGGCAATGGTTGACTGGGACACCAAGTAAAATTTCCTAATATAAGGAGGATTACTTCATGAAGATCTTTTATTTTATAAAATAGGTTTTCTGCAATTTCTGGTCATCTGCACCATACATTTTTTTGTATAAAGTGTTATATGTAATACTAGGTATAATCATATGGAGTGGAGTATCTTAACAAAAACATTTAGATTTGGAGCTCACTATAACATAACAATATAGAAAATGTTTATTATAGAATCTCAGTAATAGCAGCATAACGTAGAAGTAAATAAATACACATATACCATGAGACTAAGGGCCAGATTCCGTAAAGTCCGAAGTGTCACAGAAATGCCTTTGCGAAGGCATTTCCGCAAAGTGCATGAGGCGCGCCGCTCAAACAGTCGCGGTCGCACTTCATACACTTCAAGAGCAGGTGAACAGAGTGGCAGCTGTACCACTCTGTTCGCCTGTTCTTTAAGCACATGAAGCGCAAGCGCGACTATTTGAGAGGCGCGCCTCATGCACTTCGCAGAAATGCCTTCGCAAAGGCATTTCTGCGACAATTCGGACTTTACGGAATCTGACCCTAAGTTGTTAAACTGAGTTTCCTGCCACAATGTTGACCTTATTAACAGGTCAAAATTTAAATAAATGCAATGTATCCAGGCAAAAACAAACAATCCAAATATTTAGATTTATCTATATTTATATACGAGTGTCCCAGCACATTGTTTCGGCTCGTTACCCTTCTATTTGTGTATGTAAATCTTCCTTCCATTTTGATTGTAAGCTCTACAGTGCAGGAACCTCCATCCTCTTGTGTCAACCACAACCTGGCACTTAAAGTGATGTACCCTTGTGATATTATACTTGTATTGTGTAATGCACTTTTCCCATGTCTGTATTATAGTTGTGTTGCTGAATTGCACAGCGCTGCATACATTTTTGGCACTTTAGAAATAAAATTATACATACATACAAACATTTGCCCAAGACACAAAAATTAGGATTTAATTTATGTCTAAATCAGAAGTGATACCATGTGGACATTCCTATAAGTCAGTCATATGCTGCAATTTAACAATACAATTATAATACAAACATGGGAGAAGTGCTTAACATAGTGCAAGTGAAGTATGATACATGACTCTAAGTGCCAGGCAGTGACTGATACAAGAGGATAGAGATACCTGCCCTATAGTGCTTACAATCTAAATGGGAGAAATAATTATATATTATATACACAGAAAGGTATTTTTGACTTTAAGGTAGCAGAGGGAGACAAATTACTAAATTAGTCACTATGTAATCATTAAAATGTATTTTTTAAGATAAAAACATTTTTTTACAGAACATTTCTTTCCCAAGGCAAATAAAACTTTGTATGACCTATGTATGGGTTTATGCAAGGTTGCAAAATATTTTCAATGTTCATGGTGTAAAACATACATAATTATTCATTTATTTGTATCCACATGTTATAAAAAGTGTATTTCACAAATATGCTGAATAAGTTTCTACGTGGACATGTTTTCGTAAGGTTCAACGGTAGGTAACGAGTCATACAGAAAAGATATGTGAATTTCAGCATTTTACATAAAGACTTTCATTCATCTCTGTTTCAGACCAAGGACGAAATTTATAAAGCTTGAGAAAGTCGATTTTGACGTTCTCGACTTTTATCGATGTTAAAACGGGTCCCGATCAAGAATATCGATTGATTTTTTTCCAATCAAGACATTTTGATCGATGTTTTTCTTATGGCACTTTTCCATTGCTAAGGAAATTAAAGAACATCGATTAAAATGTTCGATCTGAAAAAAAATCGATCGATGTTCAATTGAGACCTGTTTTTAAAATCGATAAAACTCCAGAACGTCGAAATCGACCTTCGCGAGCTTTATAATATTTTCCCTAAGATGCTACAGATAATGGAATCCTTAAACTTAAATAGGCCTGAATTACTAATCTACATAATCACAAATATGTTTAGAAGTAAATGACCAGTGGAAATCCAACGCAGCAAGAAGAGTTTATTTCTTTGAAAAAACAGCAATTGGTCAATTGAAATTAGGCTTGTGGAAGTATAAATATCAGCTCAATGCAATCTGCAATCCACTGAAGAATGCGTTTAGAAACCAGAAACATTTTTATCTGTTCAAGGAAAAAATATTTTGAATCTTTGTGTATTAAAGTCAGAATGCATTTGAAGTCATTTGAATCAGTGTTTAGAATCAGTTTTGTTTACTTTCTAAACAGGTGATATTCTGTGGTCAAATAATGCATTGCATAAGGAAGTGGTCAAGCAGTTTGATATTGTTTTAATCAGCATCAACAATATTGGCACTTCTGTGTCTGTTTAAAAATATTCTGGAAATAATATTTTCTTAAATCATGCAAAATGTTCTTTCTTTGCATAAAAAGGCAGATCTTCCTTTTCTGTGCAACACTTCTTTTTCTTGGAAAGATAGAGAAAAACATTGGGTAAAATATTGCTTAGCTTTGATCGCACATGCCAAGCCATCCCTGGATTGTGCCATCCATTGTTTTATTCATAATGGGTGGAAAGGAGGTTACCACCAACTGATTTTCTAAATTACTATCACCTTATTGACATTTCTTAAGAAAGAATAAGTGTGTGGGTGGTGGGAATAGTAAGAACAAGCAGTGTTTTCTATTTGTTTCTTTGAAATAAATTTTCTCTACACTCAAAATCTTTTCTTTTAAACTATTTAATTATAAATAAAGTTTTGGGATTTTAAAATATTATATAAAAAAGTTGTTTTACATTTTCTAAATACTTTATATATTTTATATTATGTAAACATGGATTTTTTTTAGTAAATGTGTCTTTTATTTCTTTAATTTATTTTCTATGGGAAGATGTTATATGAATGATAACATTTTCGACTAATGTTATATGGATAATTAAGCTTTTAACGAATTTGAAAATGATTCCTTTTTATGGCAGGAATCTGTCTTTAGAGCATAAACTGTAATTTGCCATAAGTTTCAGTAACAGGTTTCACTTTACTATTTTGGAAGGATGAAGGCAGGTGGGCAGCAATAATTTTTTGTAAAATGCAGAATAAAGCATTTATCAAAAGACCCACTTAGATCTCTAAGAGCAGCACATTAATAATAAATACCAATGTTAATTATTTTTATGTAGCAGGTAACATGGCAGCAAACACACAGGGCAACATTGCTTCTGCAGAGCGATTATCTCTAAATATTGTCTAGGTGACTCCATAATAGTTTGTATATATAATTAGTGTTGAGTTGATTTTGATCAGTATCAGACTCACTGTCATTGCAAGGTCGATACATGAAGTGAGACAGAATATGGATCAAGACTTCAGCAGGATCAAGAAACCCCAAAAATAGCTGGGTGTCTGATGTCACATTTCAGCCTGTTAATTCAGTCCTAAAAGTATTGAACACACTATTGTAAACCAAAGGGTACCAGGTGCCTATTGATACATTTGTATGTGTATGTTGGGCAAGCCTTTCCATGGATTAAATTGTCTATCTTTTTTATCTTTCATGAAACCCTACCCTAGTTCCTCACTAGTTTCTCTCTGAACACCAAGGCATTCTCCTAGATTGCACAAAGTACGAGTGGCATGACTCTGTACTCCATCATCAACCTATTGTATTAACAATAAAAATATTGTCTAAAAACCCCTTGAGCAAATCACTAAATGACCTGAAAGAGAGAAAACATCTATAATTATTTTATAAATATAGATACCAAGAAAAAAGGAATATACTATTCCACAAAGTTTAATACCAAGCAATTTTTAAAACTAGATATTCCATTGATTTGGAAAAAAATCTAAAAGGTAATTGTCTTTGCACATTATGGGGGAAATTTATAAAGCATCGATAACTTCATTTCAGCTTTTTCAATTCAATTTGATTCATTTTGAACAAATTTCTTTTCCCTCTGCTTGAAAAAATTTGCACATTTATTAAAAAGCAGGGATAACAAATTCAAATACAAAAGAAACAAAATCAATTGAAAAATTAGCCAAAATTTAATTTAAAGATTAGCTACTGCAGCAATAATCCTTATTGCAGTGGTAACTAAAGCATTAAATGCTATTTATGGCTGTAGTGATACCTGCTGCTATTGCTGCAGTGCTAAGCTCCCCTTTAGCGGATCCCACCCCCCATCCCTCCAAAATCACCCCCCTACCTAGTCCTAGACTAAGTGGGGGGATTGCTAAGCAATGGAAGAGGCTCCCTAGTGGCTAAGTGGGGTAGGGGGGCAGCTCCATCCCTAAAGGGGGTATAAAAGGTTCCTCTTCAGGCAGGCTTTTTATACCCCAAGCCTTTGCCTGATTGGTTAATTGATTTGAGGCATTAACCAATCAGAAACAGGCAAAGACGATATAAACCCTGCCTGATTCTGCAGTTCCCTCTCAGGTAGGATCTTCTGCTATATAAATAGCAGAGGATTCTAACAGTTTTTCAGTGCTGAAAAGGACTTTGAAGCGGAAGGAGCTCCATGGCTTTTTGCTTTTAGTGGTGGTTGGCGGTGGATCAAGACCATAGAAGAAGACTAACCTTTGCATTACACCAGATCAAGACTTTGGATTAAGATGAAGACCAGGGCTTCAAAGACAACATGGGCCCGTCCAGGGCTATATCATGGGTCAGAAGAGAAGACTTCAAAAGTGGTGAGTAGAAAGTGATTATGTGCTCTTTTATTGAATGTTTTATTGTTTTATTTATAGTTGTATTTTTAATAACTGTACTGTATTGTTTAATTGTAATTTTTGGTCACGTTGTTTTTAATTGTAATTTATTAGAGTTGATGGTTTTCATTTTTATTTAATTAGTTTTGTGGTTAATTTAAAATCATTAACCAGCAAATAAAGGGTTAATTTAAATAAAACAAATTATACCCATAGCACTGCTATTACAGTAACACTTAGGATATAATTGTATTTTATTCAAAATAACCCTTTAGTTGAAGGTTAATGATATAAATGGTTTATAATGTAGTTGAGAGTAGTTTGTTGTTGACTGATGTTGTTGTGTATACATTGTTGCAATTAGTGTTTGTTTTAGGATACTTTGGGTTTTTTTTGTGTGTAGTTGAGTTAGTTTAGTTACAATTTTTGGCTTTTGATGTGTTAGTGCTTTTTTGATGTTAGCGCTGCAGTTTAGTGTAGGGCTAAACGTTTTTTGCCAGGTCTAGTGAAGCGAATAATTTTGAGTGATATGTTTTAGCTTAGATGAGCAGGAAAAGTTTATTAAATAGTGCTTGAGTGATATTGATTATTTGATGTTCAAATAATATCGCTCAAAATAGGTGGCGTTGGTAAAAAATAGTGTTACATTTTATAACTTTTTGAACTGGTCGAAAAGAGGAAAGAGCAGGGGAAACCAAATTTTTCCCTCTTTTTGATCATTTCGACTTTTATAAGTATCCCCCTCTATAAGGTGATGAATCCCAATAAATGCTATCCCAAGAGTCACCTTTTCTAGGTTTATCCATATAATATGATATTTACAGGACTGCACACATTAATATTTTCTTTTGTGCTATAATAGGAAGCAGAGTCTGATGTTTCACATGTTTATAGGAAGTCCTGGATATATATGTGATATATTAATTTCACAGAGCATAGGTAAAAAGCAGGAATATGGCATTTTTTTAATGCATGATTTACATTTCATTGTGTTTGTAGCGGAGGGCCCAGAATGTAGATGCTAAATTACTGTATGCAATACACCTTTAATTTCTCCAGAAGCTTAGTTTATATGCTGTTTCTTATTAGTCTGCTAAACTAGTTTCATTTTAATTGTAGTAATATTGTTTGAAAGCACTCCTGTCCCATTTCCTTCTCCCCTGCATTGATAGCCAGCAGTCCCTGCCGCTGGTTGATATGTAGGGAGGTGTTATACTGTTCTCACAGATATCCATCATTGTATTCTAGCAGCCCAAGGTTTGGTAACTGCTCACAGATTAGCCTAAGTGGGATTAGGCAAAACATGGGATTCTTTTGAAGACTATCAAGTAATGAATGACTTTTAGTGTTTTCCATTAACTAACTCACATAATTGTGCTGCCAAACCTGACCAAGTTATGTTAGATAATTATGTTTAAATGAACTACTCAACAGCTATTTACAGTTGGATGTGCACCAAAAGTGCAAAGCTCACAAACTTAAATGAGAAAAGCATATCTTCCTTTCTTGTGATTAATCAACTAAAAGCTATTCAAAGTGAAAAACTTTGTAACTCCAACATAGAGTGGAAATGGAGGCTAAATCCAAGGTTCTGATTGATATCTAGCTAAAATGCAAAGGGATTTGGATTTATAGAGGTTATAAGGCACTGGCCAAACAAAATCTGTAACTCTACCTGAAAGATGTGATTGGTAATTACCACTTTAAAAGTGAAGAATTTGGTATGTGTTTAGAATCATTTTAGTGTAAAACATCCCTAAATGAAAGTGACTAAACAAAGATACTTTAAGCATGCAAATTAATTAAACTTAGATTCAATAAAGCATGAACACATCTCTCATGATGCTTCTAATTCATTATTTTCTACTATGTTGATAATATCTTGTTGTTGTATATTGCAGAAGTCTGTATTCTGTATTCAATTTATTTTCTAACCTATACTGACTCCAAGCACTAGCCTCTGAGTTAAAGATTATATAACTATTTAAAATGGATATTACTAGTTTATAATAGTTTTTAAAAAAAGCAGCAAGTGATTTAGGGCACCTGTAATAAAATGTTTAGGATCTTCAATGTCCTTAGGTGATGTAAAATAATGCTTAAAGGATACATAAATTAACAATACTATGTGACTGGTAGCTTATTGTCAGAAACAATGTAATTTATAGATCTAGGAGTGATCATTTAGATGTCTTGAAAGTTTATATGCAATATAATAAAATAGTGGGGAAGCTATTTCTTTACAAGTTAATATAAAATAGCTATTAATAACAGGAGGGGGTTGTAATATCATCAATTTACAGGTCACTGGTAAGACCTCATCTTGGAAATTGTGTTTAGTTCTGGAGGTTCTGTCTACAAGAAGATAATAATAATGTAAAAATGTTCATAGGAGGGCAACTAAAATAGTGCACAGTCTTCATAACAAAACATATAAGGAAAATGTTTAACACCATAACATGTATAGATTAGAAGAGATAAGGGAGTGAAGTAATATGACAGAACTATTCCAATAGATCAAGTTACAGTTTCGGAAGAAGGCATCTTTCAAATCTACAAGGCACTATCTGAAGTCGATGGGAAGAAACCTGAATGTTGACAACAGGAAGAACTTCATTATGTAAAGGACAATATACTCATGGATTCTCCTTCCAGAAGTTGCAGTGAGGATAAATACAGTAACATAATTGACTTAGATAAAAATCTGATATAACTACAACTACACTTCTCCTGGGTAGACTGGATGAACCAACTGTTTCATTCCTGGCATCAAAGATTTGATTTGTTTCTTTATAGGCAGTTTCTTAATGAAGCAATCTAGGGTATATAATTCAAGTCTAAAAAAAAAAAATCAGTGTTGTGCGTGAGAAGCTGTTAGTTACCCAAAGGGAAATAACAGGTAGCTTCTTGTAAATGTAATCTTGGCATCAATGTCTTGGAGCAAGCAGAGGAGAGCAGTCATGTGATATTATTCAGTTGCAAAATCAGTTGAATTTACTTTTCTAGTTTCTACAGGAATATTTCAAAGCTAAAGTAAGCAAACAAAACAGGAACATGTGGATTCTATTGCTTAGTAATATGACAGGCAGCTTTGAAATACAATAGCGGTGTAGTTTCAGTTTAACTGATCTTCACACACACTTTAGTCTTAAGTAATGATTACATCAACATACATTGATTCAACAGTTGAAACATGTTTCATTGACTCATTGGTATGAAAAAAAAAAATGTAATAACTAATGTTCCATAATTCTCCAGCCAAATCTGCTTTTATGCACAAGAAAACCTGTTCCGAAGCCAATTCACTCTCTATAATAAAGCAGAAAGCTATTTCAACCACAGCGATTTTTTCACCAATATAAAAAATAGTAACAGTAACACAGCAGTATTGTTAACAGTGAGAATTAATGTGCATGGCTTTAGCATCACTAAATGGTGTTTGGTATCTTTCCATCCCTGGAGTGTCATTCTAACCTCAGCCAAGTCATTGAGAGCAATGGCGAAATTTATAAGAGTCGAAAAGGACGATTTCGGCCATTTTGAATTTTAGCGATGGTAAAAAAATGGGTTCTGATTGAAAGATATTGATTGATACTTTTCGATCGTGTTTTTTCCGATCGATATTTTTCAATCTGTTACCGCTGGGAAAGTGCAACAAGCGCTTATGACACTTTCCCAGCGGTAACAGATTGAAAAATATTGATCGAAAAAAATGATCAAAAAGTATTGATCAATATTTTTGAATCGGTACCTTTTTTTACCATAGATAAAAATTCAAAATGGCCAAAATCGGCCTTTTCAACTCTTATCAATTTTGCCCTAATTGTATAGTAGAATTCACAAATTGGCTTTGCTGCCTGATCCACATGAGTGCAAAGTAAGCCACTGTGAGATGGCAATTTCATTTTAGCTTATTTTCCTGCTTTATACAACAACATTAGTAGCAATCTATTAGCTATTCTACTATGGGTTATGTTCAGTGTGTTATTGTAACCTGTAACAATGTTCATAGGTCCTCCCTTTCTTAAAAACAAAACATTGTTTGCGATAAAGGTATGGAAACATAACCTTCCTTTCAATCCTATGGAATGTGTTGGACCTTACTGTTGTACCCAATAGTTCCCAATAGGAAATCATGGGCAGATTTCGAAACTCACCTGAGGATAAGCCTGATTTAAAATAGAAGGGCAGAATGTTATGAAATCAAAGGTTAAGAGACTTGTGGTACTCTTCCTGTGATTTACTATCAGTTGTATCTTCTCTGTTGTAATGGGAATTCTATGCTATCTTACTCCATCAAAGGAATAATAATAAAGTATCCATGCCACTCTGAGCAGCTGATACAAAGGGGATTAAAAAGGCAAAACACACACAACCATGTGCATGTTTACCTTAAACAAAAGGTGTTAATATTCTTTGCAGCAGCTTCAGAGTGGAATGGATTCCTTTAATATGAAGTCAAAAGTTCTAATTACTATACCATATGTGCATTTCTGAAGTATCCTTGTCGGCTTGGATGTACTGTATATTGATAAGAAAATCCAATGTGTGAAAGAATTTCCATTAGACCACATTCATCTGGAAAAACATAGAAGTAGCAAGGCTTTAAATCTAAGAGAAAAGATTACTAATCTTCCAAGAAGTCACAGCAATACATTGTAGAAGATCAGATAGTAATCCTGAAAACAGTCCATATTGTAACTATAGAGACAAGGATAGTATAAAATGCCAGCTTGAGGACCTTACGATCCATCTGTTTGAACCAATAGCTAAACAACTAGAATATCAGCAAATGTCAGTACATACATAGCAGCCAACTCTTCCCAGTGGTTTGCAATTTACAAATGATAACATACACACAAAAATGTGAGTAATTAGCAAACTGAATTTACTGTCATGAAAACACAACTGATTTTTTTCCAGTATAAATTAAATAATGATCAGTCAGCATGGCCATTTTGGCACAACTTTAGATAAACTGAATTTCAATTAATATTTCTGCCTCAATTTAGGCCTCAATAACTATAGCTGCTGTAAACATGTCTTTAGCTAAGTAGTCAAGAAATTTTAGCTTCTGTTTTTTGAATATAATCATTCTTGGTATTAAAAAAGGCTTATGGCCAGACCTGATGCTGATTTAGGCTCCATGAATGAACCATTGATCTTAACTGTATAACTGTATTGCTGACTGAGTACATCAAAAATAAATACACTTTGCTTATCTCTAGTACAAATACCTATATGTGAATAACGCTTGCAACAAGAATCCCTGGTACCCAGGGCTGAATTTCTAAAAAGTTCCAGCCCCCGTTTACTTCCCTCTCCCAAGAAAAAAACCTGGATTTCCCTGCAATTTTCCAGTAGCACTATATTGTTACTTGTAGATTATCTTGCACTTTATATTCTTACTAGTGATTATCACTAGTTACTAGTGATTATCTTGCACTTCATATTCTTAGTTTAGTTGTAACTTATTTAGTCTATCTTTTAATCTTGTTAAATGCTATTGTATGCTGGAGAGATGAGTAACGTAATTTCAATCCTTTGTATGTC
>JAKJJM010181401.1:0-11808 GCA_021901965.1 Pipa carvalhoi
TTATTTAAGATATATATATATATATATATATATATATATATATATATATATATATACACATATATATATATACACATTATTTTCTGTCTTACTTTAAGATTATCAGTGTGTCTAAGTCTCAAATTTTCAAAAACTAATCAGCAGAAATATGGGGGATATTTACAAATGTTTTTGCCAATTTATATAGGGTTGAAAAGAACTTTTGTCATAAAAAAATTACTTTTGACATAGTGCTAAAAGCTAAATAGGCAATTCTGGCATAATAAAAAAAAAAAAATCAGTTGAAAAACTTTCTTACTTTTATAAATATTCCCCTATCAGACATAATTATTAATACCATGATGTTTGGTTATTGAAGTATCATTTTGTATATCAGTCTTTCTCGAAATGTACTGTATTTTAGACACAATTGAATGATCTTGATATTTGCCCTACAAATGGTACAGTTGTTCACAAGGGCTTTTGAAGTCATAAATGACCCTATGGTGTTTCAAGTATTTAGATCTTATATTATGACTATCAAGTACATTTCTTTGTCTTTAATGATGTCAGTGCAATATGTAAAGCAAAGCAAATGTGTCCACTGGTTAATGGGCAAATAACCCCAAGGGCCAGATAAATAACACCAAGGGCCAGATTAATCTGTGGGTTTGATAGTGTGAAACAGGCAGAATTGCCTCAGGCTCACCTACAAATGTTAGTTCAGTTCAGATGCCTTGAATTTGCATCTAAAGGTCTCATCCAATTTTACAATACAGAAAACTACCAGTTACCAATGCCTTTGTAAAATTACAAGAAACATTAATTAAATTGAAAAGAGATAAACTCTGTGCCTGAAAAAAGCAATAATAATTCAATATATGTATTTTGTTGAAAATTATATATGTATTGTAACGTGGGATCAGGAGGTTATAATGAAACACAAGCAGACTTTGCTTTAAGTAAAGAAAAATAACCGTCCAGTAGTGATGAGCGAGCACTAAAAAGTTCGAGTTCAAGTAGAACCTCGAACTTTGAGAAGTTCAGTTTGAGGTTCGGATCAAACCCAAACTCCGAACCCCATAAGGGACCCAGGCTGAACTTCATCACACTCCATAGGTTCGCCAATTTGGGGGCAATTTGCCAAGATATGCCCTGGAACCTGACATCTCCAACACCTTATAAAGTCTTTACTCAGTTCTTTATATGGCACTGACCTTCCTGGCACAGTCCTACCAGGTAATACCGAAGGTTTTTCCTTCAGAACAGGGCCACAGGGTGGATATGTTAGGCTCATCAGTTCTTCCGCTGCTGTATACCTTTCCACTATTTCTACCAGCTCGTCAGCTGTTTTGGGATCTGCATGGCTTACCCACTTTCGCATAACAGCAGGAAGGGATCTCAGGTACTGGTCCATTATGATCCTTTCTACAATCTGTAGTCCCTTTAATTTTTCTGGCTGTAACCACTTCTTAATAAGGTGGATGAGGTCATGCATTTCAGAGTGGAGAGGCTTGTGCACTTGATATTCCCAGCGATGCACACGCTGGGCTCGGACAGAGACAGTGACACATAATCGAGCAAGGTTCTCAGCTTTGAGGTTTTCATAGTCGAATGCATTTGTAGGGTCCAGGTCAAAGTAGGCCTTTTGGGGTTCACCAGACAGAAATGGTGCCATTAGACTAGCCCACTGTTCATTTGGCCAGCCCTCTCGCTCTGCTGTCTGCTCAAATGTGGTAAGGTATGCCTCTATATCATCATTTGGGGTCATCTTCTGTAGAAAATGGCTAGCTCGTACAAAATTGGCAGCAGCCACAGAGGGAGGTTGTAGATTCTTTGCTGTTAGCTGCTGCACCACCTCTTTCAAGGCTTCCCGGTCTTTTCTCTGTTCCTGCCGGTTAGCTTCTATCTGTTCGGTTAGTCTTTGATTAGTTTCCGTCAAGGCTCTTTGCTGAACTCTGGTGGCCTCTTGCTGAGCCGCAGTAGCCTGCAACAATGCTTTAATAACATCCTCCATTTTGTTGCAAACAAAAAAAAAATAATCAGTGTATATGGATTTCAAAGGATATTTTTCTTACCACCTTATTAAGTTTCAAGTGTAATCATGCCTATTTATAGCACTTTCATTTTGTTCATTATATCTATTACATCTTTACACTACTTTCTTCTGATTGGACTTGAAAACATATTTCCTCTGTGGTAAAGCCAAAGCTTTTGCTGTAAAGGATGTTTTTTCCTGACATCTTCACAAAACAGATCTGACAGAACTCTGCTTGATCGTGAAAAAGACCTGTAGCAAAAGAAGTATTTATATACAGATCATTGATTATCATGTAAGTTATGATAAGGCTTGTGTTTATAGAATTCCTTCTGAATTTATTTTTAGCCACAAAATGACTCTTTAGAAACAAATACTATATAAGCATATTCATTTTTAATTTGTATGTTTAACTGTGCAAAAAAAAAAAAATCTTGAAAAAAAAAAAAGATTCAAGCATAACGTAAAGAATATTCCTACATTTTACCATTTAGCAACTTTTCATGTATTGATATGCATGTAGTACAGCATTTTACAGCAGGTTGTGATATATATTTTGCTACCAGATGAGAAAGACAGAGGTATGCTTATGAAAAAATAGTAATAATACCATAAATATATTCATTTTTTTTTAGAAATATTCCACTGTATCTAGTTAGGTGTTGATTTGAACTAGTATCTGTTATATTAAAATGGGTTAATTGAGTATTCACTGAAAAAATCTAAAAATCTTTTATTTCAGTAGATAGAAATTACTTGTTATTGGTAGCTGATATGCCTAGAAGTGCTTGCTGATGTAAGAAAGCATGTTATGGGGAATTTTATTATATACAATATGTGATGTTTTTCTCCCAATCAATAGAATAATAACTTGATTTCATCCCTCCCTTATTTTTCTAATAATCATAGCAAACAGATTCCAAATTTAAGCCAAAAGAAATGTACCGTACACATGTATTAGTGCAGTGGTTCTCAACCTGTGGGTCGGGACCCCATCGGGGGTCGAATGACAATTTGCCAGGGGTCGCCTAAGACCATTGGAAATATAGGGTTTGAATGGGGTCATCCAATAATAATCAATGAATGGGGGTCGCCAAATCACAGGAAATTGTACTAAAGGGTCACCGCCGCAATAAAAAGGCTGAGAACCACTGTATTAGTGCTTAGTTGTATCGTTTAAAAGGCCCACTAACATCAAATAAAGAAAATGGCCTTTTCGATACACATGGAAAATATTGCTGTCATTTTGGAAAGTGAATAACTATTTTATTGCTTTGTGTTGTTTTTCTTATTGCTGGTTGTTGCCGAATTTTATCATTTTTGCTTTCTGGGGGACATTGTGAATATGTGTTATCTAAAGTTCCCTGGAAAGCAGTCGTCAGAAGAATGGCAGATAAGTCATTTTAATGCCAACATCAAAACAAGTTTCAAAACATCACGACGACACCTTTGATTTCAATGGCAACCGTGTTAAAGACTTTTACCACATGCAGTAACAGGAACAAAATACACACTGTTAAGTGCAAAGAAATCACAAGGCACTTTAATGTGGTTGCTGCTGAAATTGAAGGGATGCATTTTAGCGGCATTTTGTCACATCAAAATGCTTTCGCTGCTATTGAACTAACGGAGTGAAATCAAACAGAATACAAAAATCCCAAATGTAAATTCAGAGTAACAAAAACAATCTGGAATTTAAAGAAAACTTTATTTACTAGTATCATTCTGAAATAAATGCTATTTTCAATCAAATGGGATTTTCTACTTTTTCTTTTAAATAAATGGAATTTGCTATAAGCTCTTTTTGTCTTTACAACATACTGCAAAAAAAAACATGTTCAGGTGAAGGAAATATTTGGCTAGCATTATATTCACTTTAAATATTCCTGTTTTCATTTGCAGATGTCTTTCCTGGGACAGCAAGTTTTTTAAAGCAGTCAAAATGACTTTTACAACCAAGATCATGCTAGATACAACATATGAATATGCTTACATAAATTTGCCAGGTGACACTTTGGAAAGTTCCGTGGTGTTTGTGACTGAGTTTCTGCCTATACTTTATTGTTTGGTCTTTTCCTGTGGACTGATTGGAAATGTTTTGGTCATTTTAGTATTGGTATTCTATAAGAAAATGAAAACCACTACTGATGTTTACCTCCTTAATATGGCAATCTCAGACCTACTGTTTGTATTTTCACTTCCATTTCTTGCCCACCAAATAAAAAACGAGTGGATATTTGGAAGTATTGCATGCAAAATATCAGCAACCATTTATTTTACTGGTTTTTTTAGCAGTATTTTCTTTATAACTGTCATGAGCGTAGACCGATATTTGGCAATTGTACGTGTTGTTTTTGCACTTCGAGTAAGAACTGTGAAATGGGGATTCATTATTAGTGCTATTGTATGGTCCCTGTCTCTGTTTATTTCCATACCTAACTTTATGTTTCATAAAGTGTCCAATATAGACAGCAATTCAGAGCGTGCCCAGTGTTATTCAGAAGATCATGAGAAATTATGGAATGTTTTGTACTCTTCTGTAATTAACATTTTTGGTTTAATGCTTCCTCTTTGTATTCTGATATTTAGTTATACCCACATCATTAAGACTTTACAGAACAGTAAATGCAAGAAGAAAAGATGTGCAATTAGACTGATTCTTATTGTAGTCATTGTGTTTTTTCTTTTTTGGACTCCTTATAACATAGTCATCTTTTTAAACATTTTGCAAAACTGTGGTGTAATTGCTCTTTGGGATGACCAACTGGAAATGGCACTAGAAGTAACACATACATTATCTTTGGTACACTGCTGTTTAAATCCTGTCATTTATACATTCGCTGGAGAAAAATTTAGGGTGTATTTGCTGCTAATAATCAAAAAACCTCTGAGTTGTCTATGTGGAAGCAGAGTGTGGGGTTCATATGAAGGTTCTGTGAATGAATACACATCCTCTACCTCGAAAATAAGTAGAGTTTCATTCTCCTATGAAAGTGTTCTGTGATTTACAATTTTCACTGTCCCAGGGTTGGAATTAGGGGATTGTGGCTGTGACTAGGTCCATTCAAACAGTGGGTTACACCACTGCTCCATGACAACCAGGTATTTATTTTTTTTTCAGCTGAATGGACTGAATGATGTGGAGGTTAAATACCTGGTTACTGTCTCCTTATTGTAATGCCAGTGCACTTCCCTAGGACAAAAATACAATCTGTTTATATATAGAGTATATATTTTTTCCTGATACATTCCATTTGTAAATACACATAGCTTATAGATCATGCTGACTGTTCCTGTTGTATGGTTTTTTATGCAGTTTTACCTGGCAACATTAATAGATTATAAATGATTCACAGTATAATAAATATGCCCCATGATGTTTAAAGGACATAATGTATTTATGTTTTCATATAAATTATCTGTATAATTTGTTTTCAATTTTTTTTCATGTTAATGTTTTATCTGTAAGTAGCATACTTGTATTGTGATGTATGATGCAAAATAATGTCACATCAGAACCATTGTTTAAACTGTATGGAAATATAAACTGTGTAAAGATTATCCTTGTCTTTTTTTAGTAGTAATCAATTTCTAGAATCCTGTTTCATCTTGTAAGAATATTACAAATTGTCAGTATTTGCTGGGTGAAAAATGATTTGGGAGTGAGAGCCAATGTTTCAGTGTAACATGGTAAAGTGCAGTATGCCTAAAACTTGTCTTTTGTGCGACAGTTATGTTCAATGAAGTAAGAATGGCAAATAATGAATGCAGCTTACCATAATTCTATGAATATGTAATTCCCTTGAGTAATTAAATTGTTAGCTAGCAGTGATTGAGGTCATAGGCTTTAAAATTGTATGGAGATCTCATGTAGCTTGTAATCTTCTTAAACCAAAAAATGGAGTATTATTATAATATGAATAGGAGGATCCCCATTATTTGTTCACCACAGGGTCGTTTTTGCAGAAAACATGCAAGCAAGTTTTGAAGTCCTGTCTGTGACAAAAACCTGCAGCAGTACAATAAGGGCAAAATTTGCTGTAGTCAGAAATGATTTTCAACTTTTTTGCCACTGTTTTTGCCATGAAAAGTGGCTGAAAAATGGGGGTGAAAACATTGTTTTTGATTTTAGTAAATTTTCCTCTAAGTGTTTCACTGAGTTTCGCCAAAATTAACTGACTTTGCATGTGCAGTTGATTAATTTAGGGGAAGCTCAGGAGAGGGCGGGTCTGTGAGGAACTGGTGTCACTCATATAACTCGAAAGCAAGGAGGAGCAGTGATGTATTCATCTGAGGATCCTGGGCTGGGGATCGTCACATGAATACTGATATAGCAGCAGTTCACTTAGGGCAAAATTTACTAAACTCAAAAAGGCCAATTTCACCTTTTCGAGTTTTTTCCCTGTAAATATCGCTGTTCGATCGGTAAATATCGATTCATATTTTTCAATCGATTTTTACTGATCAAAACTTTGGGTTCAGATTTTTCTATGGAAAAGTAGCCATACTTTACATTAGTACTTGCTGCCAACTTTTCCATCAAAAAAATCCGATCGAAATGTTTCAATTGGTAAAAATCAATTGAAAAATATCGATCGATATTTACCGATCAAACAGTAATATGTGCAGGGAATAAACTCAAAAAGGTGAAATTGGCCTTTTTGAGTTTAGTAAATTTCACCCTTAAGGCGAAATTTATTAAAATCGAAAATGTCATTTTCGATAGAAATATTTCGAAAATGGCATTTTCGATTTTGTAAATCCGAGTTTTTATTTGGAATTCCGAATTTATTTGGATTTTCGAATAAAAACTCAAAATTTCGAGTTTCCTCTTTCTTCTATTAAATGTAATAAGCGATGCTTCCATGCGAGCACCGCTCGTTATATTAGGCTGCTCAATACAGCAGCTGCTGGGGAGACTCATGTCTCCCCAGCGCTTCCTGGTTCGCCTTAGCCAATCAGGAGCCGCTGACGTTACTGATGACGTCAGCAGCGACCAATTCAATTGGCTGAGTGCTGCCAATTGAATTGGCCGCCCCCGACGTCATCCGTAACGTCAGCGGCTCCTGATTGGCTAAGGCCAACCAGGAAGCGCTGGGGAGACATGAGTCTCCCCAGCAGCTGCTGTATTGAGCAGCCTAATATAATGAGCAGTGCTCGCATGGAAGCACCGCTTATTACATTTAATAGAAGAAAGAGGAAACTCAAAATTTCGAGTTTTTAAATCGAAAATGCCATTTTTGAAATATTTCAATCGAAAATGGCATTTTCGATTTTAATAAATTTCGCCCTTTGTGTACTGCTGTTAGATTGCTCAGGTAAGTATCAATTTGCACCATATTTCTCCTTTAAAACTTGAGTAATGCAGTGGATTTGGTAAGTACTAAAACATATTGTTTTGACTTTTTTTTTTTTTTAATAAAAATGTAAGACTTTGGCACCTATGGGCCTGAACAAGGGTTGCGATTAATATCTTTTTGAACATTGAAGCTTATGCAGCAATAATTTTTGCCATGTAATCATATGACAATATAGCCATAATATCTAGGCATAAGACTCTGCCAGTTAAGTTGCACATCACCACAGCTAACAAAAAAATGAAATAACTGGCATGACCCTTAATTTGAGTATACGCCCACAATCTTCTTATTGCCCCTGTGCAACTTTATTGCGATTCTTATCCTGTAACACCAGTCAGACTTTTTCCAACACACTTCAGCAGTGACTAAACTCAAGAAATCCCCTATAATCTAGTTTTTTTTTCATTATTTCTAACTATGGAAACTGCTGAGCTATTACCAACAATTAAAATGGAAAACAAATTTTCAGCATGGCAGATAAACCTTTTCTGTTCATGTATTCTGAAGACATACCTTATTGCAATATTGATGTTTTTAACTTTAGGTAGGACAACCGTTTATATGTTTTCTCAAAATGTACATTTTATTGCTGCAAACTAAACTTCTTGAGAGAGAGAGAAAGAGATTTGAGAGGTAATTTGGAGAATATCAAACAATCATGTCTGAAAGTTATAATGTACAGACAGAGTGGCATTACATTGGCTTCCATAGGGTTGTGGGGCTAATATGCTGTAATGGAGACATTTTGTTCACATTTGTACCACGTGTTTGCCCACAGTCCCCATCCCCCATTGCTGCTCAGATCAGTCCCATTAACTTCCAGTCCATCCTGTTGACCACTGCAAATGATTGGCCCTTACAGTTTGGAGTATGTGAAGCAAAAGTAACCAAAGGTGGGTGAAAGCAGCTGTGGAATGCTGAGATTGCCACTTGGACAAGGACCTGGTGGTACCTGGCAGTACAGGTAAGTGTTCTTTGGGACTGATGATGAAGCACTGCCTCTGCAATCCATTTCCTTTACATATTTTAGTAGCAGCCTACCTTTTAATTCTTTGTCCTCTGAACCCAAGACAGCTGGAGCCTACATTACTGCCTACTTGCTTTGTGGAATACACTGTAAATCTGCATGCTGCTGCCAATTTATTCTGTTCTTAGTTCATGATTCCCTGCAAAGAGAAGGTGATGACTCTCAGAAATGGGGCCAACAGGTCATGAAAATAAGTGTAACACATACCGTAAACTAGCTATTGTTATACTGCTGATAGGGCTAGGCTCACATTAAATAAATAAAATAGAAGAGTCCAACACTGTTTTCAGCTCAATGCACAAAATCTTAATACCAGTCATATTTGTGTATGTGTGTCCACCCCCACTCCCCCCCCCTTTTCTGGTCTCACTGTCTTGAATTCACTGGCCCTAAATATTTGAAGAGATAACTGGCAGACACCTGACAAAATAGGAAACCATGGGGAGAGAGCAGAGATACTTAGTAGCTATGCAGATGAAAATAAAAAATCATTATGCTGCAGGAAATAAAAGAAAGGGTTTCAATTTGGCAGTACACAATAAACCAACCCACCAGAGAGGTCTTGCACTTCTGTAATTGAAAACCTCTGGTAACTGGGTAATGTGTAATGTATATGGTTGCTGGTAAATGGGTAAGATGTCATATAACTGATTAGCTTCTGACTTCTCTGAGCAAATAAATACTAACTGCTATGTAATGTGAAAAGTAGTTAGTTATCTGATGGTCAAATTAACTAGCTTTTGAGCAGATAATGTAACCTATTATCTGCTGGACTCTTAGCAACTTAATTGGTGTTGCTGATCAATGAATAATTTTATTGGGTAGCTGCAGGCATCTGAAAAGGACATACATATGCATTGCTAGAGATAGGTCATGGTTTGCAATTTGCCAAGGCACAATGTTGTTACTCAAATTTCAGTATACACATTGCCTTAAAAGAGACAACAAAAAGGTGACCAAATAAAAATGGTAACCAAGAGCATAGAGAGAGAGAACATGCGTTATATTTTAAAGGTATATATGTTTTTGCTTCTGAATATTTTTGTTTGTGCCTTAAACCTTTGTACATTGCTTAGTTGATTAGATTAGCTTTGAGAAGTGGAGTACTATAATTCTTTAAAATACATATCGTGCTTGCATTTGCCAATTGCTTCATTACAAACACAGCAGTCCTGTCTTACATTACAACTGATATTCAGGTTTTCGTCATTGCCTGACTCTTGCTACAATGCCATGAACAAACCATTGTTTTCATCAGTGCAGCTTGGTGAGCACATCAGCATGGTGTCTAAGATAAGAGGTTATCCAAAGGCAGAAAATGGTGCTCTTATATAGCAATATTATGAAAATGTCTTATCTCCAGCCACAAGAAATAGTACAGTACTGTTTACAAATGCATTTAAATAAAGATTAAAATGTTTACATTTTTTGAAATTATTGTTGAATATAAAAGTTTATATTTGTTTATGCTCTAAAAATCATGGATTATGTGGACTTTAAAATGTTATCAGAATTAACCAGACAGTCAAACTTCAATTCAACACCTTCCATACAGGAAATAATGTTGTGGTTAAACACCAACATTTGTATTACTTACTGAATACTTACTATTATCTATTTGCCTGAGGCATAACTCAACACATTTTATCTTCAGTAACACATGGGACACTGATAAGATGAAGTAGTGCAGGTCAGGTAACTTGTTAAGCCAAACTAATTATTGCTTCAAACACAACATGACAACATTTATTTAGCAGGCGCAAAGATTTTATTTAGATGATTTGATATTTTATTATCCACTTATGGTTGTGTATAATGCATTTTTGCCCTATCTTTAATAGCAAGCAGGAAAAACTGATTACTCTGCAGTTGATGACTGCAAAAATGTACATTTTATCACTATAATGTTATTATTATTCATGTTCTTTGTTTATTGTTATTATTAATATAGCACCCACATCTTCAGCAACACTTCACAGAGATTAACCATTCACTTTACTCACTACCCCTGTGGAACTTACAATCTCGTCTCCCTATACAACCACACCTACAGGCAGACAGTCTAAGGCCCATTTAGATAGGCTTCAGTTATGTTAGTGTGTTCATGGATTATGGAAGGAAACCCACACAAGTACGGCAAAAACAGGGTGAAATGTAACCATGTGCTTGGTAGCAGTGCTAACCAGTGATCCACCTAATCGCCACAATTTGATATTAGTCACCACTTTTCCATACATTTTCAGTGAATTTTTTTTGTTGCGTACCATCTTATGAAGTGGTGACTAAGATTTTTTCACTACCAAAAAAAATTGCGTTAAATCCACGGCATTTTACATTGTTTTCAATGGAGCGCCTTTTCAATTGAGACTGTTTTCAATATCGGCAACTTTTTTCAATATCGGCAAAAAATTATGCGCAACCATCTCCCATAGAGAATAATGGGTTTCATCACCTTCAATCAGGCGAATATTTTTGGCCAAATAAAGCAGAAATTTGATATGGATGTACCTGTCATATTATTATTCAACTTTGATAAATATCCCCCTAGGAGTTGTAGTTCTGCATAGTTCTACAGCATTCACAATCATACCTCCCAACATTTAGGGAGACAAAGGCGGTTATTGACTGAAGTCCGAATTATAGCATAAAGGTGTGAATTCAACAGCTAACATCAGTTGTGCACTACCCTATAGATGGCTACTGTCGCAGTCATGACTTTACTATGGTAATATTGTCGCTGTCGCGACTTTACTATGGGAATCCACTGTTTAGTCAATAAGTAGTAGAGAATCAAGGGGGCATTCCGGTAGGTCCGAATTTTCCGTCCCGAATTCACTTATAGCGAACTCCCATTATAAAGTCGCGACTGCGACAATTTTTTTGTCGCGGTTGCGATTTTAGAATTGGAGAATTGTCGCGGTCGCAACTTTCTAATGGGAGTTCGCTATAAGTGAATTCGGGATGGAAAATTCGGACCTACCGGAATGACCCCCTCAGAGCGTAGCCACCCGAAGTGATGAGAATTCACTTCAACAGTCGAATTCTCATTTTACAATTTTAGCTTGCATAAATTCTTTTTTACATTTGCTTTTATTTTAGGACTAATTCTATAAAACTGGTGCTGCAGGGATTCAGTTCTGTACTGTGTCTTTTTACAGAGTGAAAGGTACAGCTAGGGTTTTCACTTATTATATTTAAACCCACAGTCATATGATGTCTATACACAAACTGCTAAATGCTCTCACAAAGGTGATTTCTAGCTGTTTAATAGCAATTAAATGATAATCTCAGATAATGTTCTAAAGTTACCTACCGTATTTTTCGGACTATAAGGCGCACCGGACTATAAGGCGCACCTGCAAAAAATGCCTGCTAAGGCATCTAGGTTCATATATAAGGCGCAC
>JAKJJM010181589.1:0-10989 GCA_021901965.1 Pipa carvalhoi
GTGTCTCTATATTTTTTTTTTTTTTTTTTTTTTTTTTTTATGGCTCAGCTGGAACTTCCACTCACATGAGTCGGGGTTTAATCTCATACAGTCATAGACCTCTCATTAAGATGTCATACTGTCTTCCTCTAATGCAAAAAGGTTTAAATTCTTCCCTGGCTTCAAACTGGTTTGTTCAACACATATTAAACAAGGGACTGTATAAATCTTTACAATTCAGCAGTATGAGGGTTCGAAAATCAGTTGTCCTAATATATCAATTGAAATAGATTAGATCTTTTATAAAAGATATAATTAATTTACAGTAATACATTTTGCTGTCCTAAAGTTTGGCTTTACAGAAAAACTATAGATAACTACTAAACAAGGAGGCAGGTTTTATGTGGAAAAAAAAACTAAATTTTCAGAATCTTTTATAAATTTATCTATTGAAAATCAATAGTATACAATGACAGTTTTTCTTAAACAGCAGTATTACAATTTTATAATGTAATTGTTAAAGTGCAGCCATTTTTAGGAAATTGGGATTAATGTTTAAAACAGAAGTGGACTCTAATATTTCAAAAATGAGAGAGTAAATTAATGTTCAACCCTGTGCAAAAGCTTTTATAATGCAGACTGATGTTCTCAGATGAAAATTAGGCAATTATCAGTGTCAGTGACCTTAGTGCTGCAGGTAAACCCTGGTAAAATTGTAACCTATGCTCCACATAGGGTTAAATATTTGTGCTCTTAACCCATTACTGTTGGAGTATGTCAGTGCTTTGCTTTGGTAGTTCCATGCAAGCACATTCTCTCTCCATCTAGTATTATATATTCCTGTGATATCTAATGATTTTGTTTTTCTAGCTATGCACAGCTTAGTACTTGGAAGAGAAAAATGCTCTTTTGGGAAATGTATACTGTATTATAATAAAAGAGGTTATTTTGAAGCAAATATAATGTTCAAAATATTTCAGTATTAAGAGATTGAGATTTCTAATATTTCTTTTTTTTTTTTTGGACTGATTAATTTTGTTAATTTCCTTATTCCTTGTTATCTGTAAATTATGTTGTTGTATAGTAACAGCAGATAGGGTCAGCATTTGGGCTTTTCTGAATCCAGTGCAGGGCGCTTTTGTTTTTTGTTTTTTTTTTAAGATAGTCTTCCCTATTGTTTTGGTTGAACTTGTGTTCTTCCTGTGCCAATAAAGTACAGAAATTTGGATGTTAATGGTTCTTTCAATTTTCTTTCACATCACATTACCAATACTACCACCAGTGTTTATTCATTCTTTTAAGAAAGTATGTGACAAGCAAGTAATTATGTACATATTTTGGAGGGGGTAGCCCAGTCGTATTACTGCAGGTCTCAGGTTTGCATCAGAGTCTCTGAACCAAAGCAGAGTTCTTGGAGATCTGTCATATCTTTTGAAATTTAACCAAGCAAGCTGATTTCATTGATGTAAACGGGCATAATTGCATACCTCTAGGCCCTGGCACTCTCCCTTGCTGGAAGCAGGTGTTTCAGGTATGCAGAAGTTGGCCCCTAGAAACGAAGTAACTTATGTCTAGGATATATTTCAGTCGAGAGAGCCTATGTTTTGATTAACAGAAGCTGCTCTACACATTTATGAAAAGCTAATAACATTCCTTTTAATTGAATGGTGCAGAACAAATGTTTCTTCAACACCGGATAAGGACCTATGCAATTTATTCAAACACAAAATATTTGTTTTTTAAAGATAAACTTGCAGTTTTATCTCTTTCTTTCATATTCTCATTCCTTGTGCCTTCTTCACTTCCAAAATCTCATGTTAGATTTTGACCCATAAAAATCAATTTACATCTCAGATGTCCATTTTTGGTGTTTCAGTGCAGTTTGTTGAAAGTGTGAACTAAATATTGACCACAGGTACTCAGATTTGTACCCGGTTTCCCTGAAAATAAGACTTTTCCCTGAAAATAAGACCTAGTGCAATTCTTTCTAAGCTTAGAAATATAAGCCTTCCCCTGATAATAAGCCCTAGCTGCAGTACAGTACAAGAAATATACTGTACTGGTACCGTGTTTCCCGCAAATAAGACACCCCCTGAAAATAGGACCTAGAATGTCTAGGAGCAAAAATTAATGTAAGACAACTGTCTTATTTTTGGGGAAACACTGTAATGGCCTCTAGTACTCATGCACAGGAAATCATAGCAATGATAGTGAGGAGCTCCTGATATTTCCAGTTTTAGCTGAATTAAGGGTGGAACCTACATGTGTTTAGCTTTGGGAAGTTAGAGAGGAAGCCGAACCGATACACAAAAATTACTACCTAATATCTAATTTCTGCATGTTTCAACAAACACATGAGTTGTTGATTTCTCTATGTTGATAATCCATCCTAATCGAGGGTCATGAATACATTGATGGACTGCGTTTGCAGTTTCCTCCTGAGAAGGAGCCTTGATGAGAAGGTCATCCAGCTAAGGAGTCACATGTATATTCTGCAATCTTAAGAATGCTGTGACAACTGCCATCACTTTGGTGAATATTCTGGGAGCTGTCACTAACCCAAAGGGGAATGCGACGAACTGATAGTGAAAAGTACCCAATGCAAAACGAAGGAACAACTGGTATTGAGGATAGAATGGAATATGAAGGTTGGCATCCTTCACATCTACAGTAGCTAAATACTCGTTCTGGTTCATTGCTGCAATTACTTGCACTTTTCCCATGTCTATTATATTTGTACTGCTGAATTGTACAGTACTGCGTAAATTTGTGGCGCTTTATAAATAAAATTATATATACATACATACAGAGCGGAGTGACTCCATCTTGAATCGAGAGATTTTCACAAATTTGTTTAGATCTTTTAGGTCCAGAATAGGACAGAAACCTGTCCTTTTTTTGGAACTATGAAAAGGTTTGAGTAAAATACCCTTTGAACTGTTCTGGAGAGACTGGAATTATTACACCCTTAGTCAGAAGACGCTGTATGCTGTCTAGAAAGACTTGACTCTTTCTTCTTTGAAGGAATTTGGGATAGGATAAAGTGGGGAGGAGGGAAAAGAGAGCTCTATTCGATAACCTGATGCAGTCTAGCCATACCTCTGAAAGAGACAACTGACCTCCGACTCGCCTGTCTGTTGCAGGGGCAGCTAGAACTTCGTGCTGATTTTTTTTTTTTTTTATCTGCAGCGGAGGGAAAAAAATTTTTGGGTTGCCAGTTTCCTTTTACCTTTGGGGTGAAATTTCCCCCTGGAAGGTGTTTGAGAGGAGTTTCCCAGGAAACTAAAGGAACATTGATTTGGCAAAGGAGTAAGTAGGGGTTGAATGGTAAGAGTATCTGTCTCTCCTTTTTTAAATCTATTTTGAGGAAGTACTGTATTCTTTCCTCCTGTTGCCTTACTAATGACTTTTTTTTTTTTTCTTGTTCAGATCCAAAAAGTTTTTCTTTGAATGAGAGAGAGGTCAATGATTTTTTTTTTTTAGATGTCATATCTGCTGACCAATGCTTCAACCACAATTGAAGTCTTGCTGCGACTGACATGGCAGAAGACCTGGCTAAAACTTTGGCTGTGTCTAAAGGAGCATCATAAAGATAATTTGTCTCTTGAAGAGATAGAGTTGGCATTGGATCATTGTTGGTGAACTCTGACTGAATTAGCTTGGATACCCAGAGCTCACATGCCCTGGCCACCCATGCGGAGGTGAATATGGAGCATAAAGGCAGAACCCACTACTGAAAAAATATATCTTATAAGTACCTCTAACTTTTTATCTGATGCATCTCTGAAGGAAGCAGTCTGTTGCTGGAATAGTATGTTTAGAAAGATGCAAGATTGGAGTATTGACTACTGGAGGAGAAATCCATGTATCTAATGATTCTTTAGGAAAAGGGTATAGATTTCAAAAATTTCAGCAACGTTTAATATCATAGCTCTGGATTCTGCCATTCTGAAAGTATTATCTGGTCTAGCGGTTTATAAGCTGGAAAAAACTGTAATTGTTTTCTCTCTCTTAAAAATATCCTTTGTAAGATCAGATTGAGGTGCAGAAGAGGAAATATTTAAAATCTTATGGATAAGGTTATTTACTGCTTCAGAAAAATCTTGAGGCGAGGAGGCCCCTGTCTCTAATTGATCTGTATCGTCCCCATCGGAGTCAGTGGAAATTTGTCCCTAATCTTCTGAAGAGGGAAATTCCTACAGACACAGAAGACGCAGCATTCGAAAAAGGTGTCGCATCAGAAATTTTAGACACTGAGCGCTTGCGTAGTGGTTTGCTAGTGTCGTCTGAAAAATGCTAGCATTTTCACTATTGTGTTTGGTAAAGACACTAGTCCTTGAAGAGACGGAGTTGCTCTATCTATGGAGGAGTTACCTCTAGTGTGGGTTGAGTAATTTCTGGGGTTAAAGACACACTGGGTTCATTTGCTATAGTTGAGAAAGACTTACATATAGACTGCTCTCAATTTTGTAAAGACTTTGAATGACAGATATTGTAAGCAAAAAAACTTTACTTTGGGTGATAACGCTTTTGTGACAGATTGGGTAGACCCCACTTTTAGAGGTGGCTATACACACTAAAATTTGCAGAAAAAAAGGCTTTAAATGCTATACAGTACAGTGTTACTTAAAATCATTGTCTATGACTGTTACAAAAGTAGTTGCTGAAGTCTTTATTAAATAAATAAACGTCAAATTTATTGTTACCAGCCCCCTGGGATAATGGAGAAGTTTCCCTGTATCCTGCCTGAGAAGAGATCCAGAATTGAAGCGGTACTGAAATGCTGCAGGAGAAGATGGCAAAGCTGTGCAGTTATCTCCTAGAAAAAGTGCAAAGTAAATCTTAGTCTGTGTTGGAGGAGGAGCTGCTTACACTAGAAATCACATGAGTCTTGCAATATTTCTTGGTTGTCTCAGTAAAACATCTGAGAAGCTAGTATGAGCAAGAGGGAAGTATTGACTTTGAGAAAGAGTTATGCTACCTCAGGGAATGTCATATAAATGGCAGAGTAAGAATCACCTACCTTCATGAAGAAGAACGCTAGAGAAACTGACTAACTTCCTTCCTGTCAGGAGGGTAAAGCCTAAAGGGGAGGAGTCAGTTTTTACTAGTGCCCTGCCTCCAGTGAGATGGGGCTTTACACACTGTTCTATGTCCCCCAAGAGACTTTAGAGAAAAGCAAATCCATAATAGATTTTTTTTTTTCTGGGTCCACCACTTCCACTTTCCAACATCATTATAACCCACCTCTGAATTTATAGAACATTTTTTTTAAATTGCTACATTGGTCTGTGGACTCCTGCATCATATTTAATGTAAAAATTTGAAGTTAATTATTATTTGTTTGCCTAGGAAGTATTCAGTTGTATTGTTCCTAAATGGTGCCTCTTTAAAAAAATAAATAAATAAATAAAAGAAGTGATATTCATGCATTCCACTATGTGTTGGAGGTCATTGTGATTTAACATTGACCTGGGCCAAATAAATTACTTGTAAGAAGGTTGGTGTCATGGAGGCAGTTTTCTTTAAAAAAAACAAACATAATCATTCTTTTTATCACATGCAAGGTCTGTGGGCTTGTGCACTCCTGATATTGCAATGACATCTGAAATGAACCTGCTGCATTAATTAGCATAGCAAGGGATTTTAATGTTGCCTTGCACCAATTGTCAGAAAACCACAAGAAATTGACATGTAAAATAGATTAGGGATGACATTTTATGAAGTATACTGTATGTCCATAAAGCTGTAATACACATACTCAAGCAAGATCAATTGCCCCTAAGGGAAAAAAAATGTGTCATTAGGTTAGACCAGTCAGAATTATTTTGAAGTGCAACTTACACTGTAGAGTGAAATTAATGAAACACCTATAGATCTAAATAAAAACATACCTAGTGGCCAAATTACAGAATCCTATAAATGCTGGAATTGATGCTTTGCTTCACAGAGAAATACATTTATATCTAGGCACTAGTAAGGGGTACCAATTGACTGCAGACACATGGAGTCTGATACTTAGTTGCCCAGCACGACTGTCCAATGCACCCAGAGGTGATATGGAGATTAAATATGCACATGTCCTTTATACTTGAGGACATTTTTACTGTAGGATTTAGTATACTACTACTACTAGATGTTTTTGTACACCAGGACCTTAATAGTATATAGTGAAAGGCTAGTAACATTAAAAACAGTATTATAATTTCAATACAAATTGGGTGGGTTTCTGAACTTTCCAGCTTCCTAAGTACTACATCCAGCTAGCAGAAACCTCTGGATTGGAGCATTGGGATGCTACTTACAAATGGGCTATGGTGAGATTGAGTTACACAATAATATGGGCTCCAAGGACTCTTTTAAATGCAAACTTAAAACAATTACTTGCAACCCAGGATAGGTAACCTACCATACAAAATACAAATAAATACAATACCAAAGTACAAGGCAAAATAGACAAAGCAAAAAGGCCAAAGCGTCTAAAACAAAGTATACAGCCCCACAAGCAAGAATATAAAATATCAAGAACGAATCTATAAAATGATTAAAATATAAATGATATAAATGTCCAGAACAGAGTCCAAAAACATACTTGATACTTGCGCTGTATCCTGAAAAAGGATCCTAGTACCCTTAATGAAAATGAAGACAAAAAACAAATCTTCCACTGAATAAGTCCAAAGAATCTATGGAAGCGCAAAAGATAAAACTCTCCTGGTGTAATAACGTTATATAACACACCCCACAGATGGTGATGAAAAAAAAGGTGTACAATAAATCAATCAGCCCACAGATGAATCATGAAAGATGGTGCATAAATGTCAGGAAGTGATAAAGGGTAGAGAGATCCCCCTTAGGGTATGAACTCACCAGATATATAAAATAAAATGGCATTCAACATAAGATGGAATGCAGAAGAACCCCAATTGGAACGAACAAGATCCTCATCTCAGGAAGTTTGCAATATGAGAAGATATTAAAACACTGATAAAGTAAAATGTAAAAACCTTAGAAAATTTATTTTTTGTCTACATTTACCATACGGGTAGAGGAGGCAACTCCTACTGAGCCCAAGGTGGGAAAGGGCCAAGAGATGCCCCTAGACTCCTGTCAACAGGTAATTTAGTGCCATGGTGGCAAGAGGGCAGTCATGATTGTGGGTGGTCTGCAATTTGTGATCAGATAAGTGGGCCCTTGAGTTCAGCTTCACAGAGTGGAGTACTAGTGGGCCAGTCTGACATCAA
The DNA here is from genome assembly GCA_021901965.1 of Pipa carvalhoi. Classification (NCBI taxonomy): domain Eukaryota; kingdom Metazoa; phylum Chordata; class Amphibia; order Anura; family Pipidae; genus Pipa; species Pipa carvalhoi. The sequence continues at coordinate 7,224 of JAKJJM010181589.1, forward strand.
ATAATGCCTCAGTTCAGCACTGATAGATTCTATTAAAACAGCAGCAGGGGTTATATTGCATTTCTAAGGATTTCTACAGAAATCCTTTACAAAATAAAATTAAGAACTGTGGGACAATAGAAACTATTTTATTAAGGGCTAAGCAGCGGTGTAACTAGCTTCTGTCCAGCCCCCCCAGCAAGGTCTGTGCCCTCCACGTAAGCAGGAACGTGACTAATGATGTGCATACGCTACTTGCAGCATGACTCCACCCACTGTGGCAAGGATGGTCAAAAGGTAGGTGAATAGAAATACAGCATTTCTCCTAGTGATACACATCTATTTCTTATTACACTGTAAAAGAAACACAAAGAAAACATTGCGTCAATAAACTCTATACATTTCATAAAAGCATTTAATTTTCAAAGGATCACTGATACTCAGGGCATTGAGCATGGGACCGGGGCAGGTTCATTGGGTTCTTAGGTCCAGCATCACTCCTGGAAGGTTCTGCTGACAAACATACATAACCCAGTAGAGTGAGAATAAGAAGCGCAAAAAGGGAGGGAGAGAAGAAGAACTCCTCTAAGTGTAGTATTAGTGTACCAATAACGGATACTTATGAAATAAGTGGATAATATGAAAATAAAAAAAGGAGTGCTGGGGATATGGTGATCGAAATCCCCTTTTTTTTTATTATCATATTATCCACTTATTTCATAAGTATCCGTTATTGGTACACTAATACTACACTTAGAGGAGTTCTTCTCTCCCTCCCTTTTTGCGCTTCTTATTCTCACTCTGCAGGTTTTCGTTTCTACATTGGGCCACGGCAGTCCTGATCTTTTGAAGCAGCAATCGTCACCATATTTCCACATTTATTTATGGTCATTATTCATCTACAATTTGGTTCCATTTCATATATATAAATAATTTTTTATTCAATATATTTTTATTTTTTCATATTGTTATTGGCGCTGTTCTTCACTATTTGTGTTTTTTATTGTATACATAACCCAGTGTTATATTCTACATATAACCTTCAAATCATATTAATTTTAGAATGTATTTAAACTTTTTAGCCATTTCAGAACTGTGGCAGTTACTGGCAGTGAATGTGATTTTTCTGCATTGTTGCCCTTGTATTGATATCTATAAGCTTGTCTGCTTTTCTCTTACCTTCCTTATCCATCTCAAGCATATTTGGAATAATTAACACACAATGTGCTTTCTTCTTGGCAATTTGAAAACAACCTGAGCTCCTCTCAGTTAAACTAAACAGTGCTAGTATTAATGTGCTTGAACAAAAATGCAAACAGCAGGCTGCTTGTATTGCATTTTGGTGCATTAATATGGATTTCATGTGGGTGAAAACTGTAGAGCTTTCCTCCTGTGGGGGTGTTTGGTGCTGGTCACACCCAGAATGGGAGGTTTGTGATGGATTACTTATTGCTCTCCCTATATCTCAGAATCCCACTCAGCTGAAGAGACAAAATCAAGGACTTTGTAACAAGAGGATTTATTGAATGATTATGGCTGTCTGTAACCCAGGACTATTGCGATTGCTCATTCCTGCCCTCCACAGCAACAAAAATACTATGCGCCGTGCTCTAACTAACTCTCAATTATTTTGCTCTGTGAAAGGCATTACGTCAACTCCACAATGCCAGGACACCCAACCAAATTCTGGGTAAGAGAACACTGGGTAAGAAAAGATTATATATGCTGTTAGTTCACAGGTGGCAGTGCATATATAATGTTATTAGTTTGGCTTTCATATGTAATTAATAGACACTTGTTCAAATATGAAAACACACACACATACATATATACACTGTGGACAATTTCTACTACACAATTATTATTCATAATTTATTAGTATTATTGTTATTTTAAAAATTAGTTTTAGGTTGCCTGTACATGGGTGTTTATTGTAATTCACTTGAGGTGCGTTCAGGTCATTCAACACATTAAATGCACCTAAATGCATTTAGAAATTGATATATATGATATATGTAATGTACAGTGTTGTACAAATGTGTTTAATTGTACATTTTTGAAGTAGTGTGCTGACATTATTTTCCTTAGCTGCATTGTGAACAAGGTTTCACCAGTTTCAAATGTAAGGGGCATTAATTACAATAATTTTAAAATGCTTATAAAACATGTGTTACATGCATAAGTGAGTTTATTTGCATTTATAAATTACATAGATTTCTGTCAATTCTAAATAGCCACGTGCACATAACCTTAGAGGTGCAGAAGCAAGCATAATAAAATATAAACAAAGAAACCACAGGTGCAAGATCAATTGTGATATTTCCTTGAATTCACCAGATTTTGTGCACCACAATGTTTTGAATTTGATTTTATGGGGGGGAATTTATAAAGGATCATTAAATGCATTTCAGTTGAATTTTCTGTCCTTCTGATCATAAATTTTGCATATTAAAATAAAAGCTGTGAAAAAAATTCAATGTGAAAAGAATTGAAATGAAATAAAAAAAATAGCTCAAACCACATTATCAATTAGTTTCTGCTGCTAACTCTGCATCGTTAAGGCCCCCTATAGTGGGGGTCTATAGAACTCCCCCACCATCACTCCCACCCCCTGCCATTATCCCCCACTAAGTACTATGCCAGGTGTGGTCATCGCTAAGATCCAAAAAAGGATTGGCTAAATGGGTAGGGGCACATATCAAATTAATTTACGGGGTCCATAGAATCACTACTCTCACCCCCACCAAGTGCTATGCAAGTTAGGGAGGATGGTTCCCCTGGGGGTTGCTCCACAGGAGCTGCCCCCCCCCCCATGTCCCTTTGGGATAGGAGAGTATAGTAAATTAAATTCCAGGGTCCTTACCCGCCCACTCCCTCCTACTGTAATTCATGGTGGAGGGGACTGGTAGCCTGCTAGACCCCCTCCCTCAAGTGGCCCAGTGGGGTAGGGGGGCATACCCTGACTTAATGGGGTCAGTCTTGACCTCTGACCCCCACCCCCTTAGCCAGGGGGGCAGGGATCCCTAACCTAGAGAGAGTCAATTATTGATCCCCTCCCTTTGCCCCTACCCCGTCAAGACTATGGGGTTTGGGGCCCTAAACTTCTTATTGCCCTGCCTAAGACCTCCACCTCCTACTCTGAGATGGGACCCATTATGCCTAATTAGTGAGGTGTGGGTCTGTCCTACAAAAACACAAACATACATAAAAATCAACAAAAGACAAATACAATAAACATTAATGAAACCCAAAAAACAAAAGCTAAACAAAAAGCACTCTACAAAAAAAATGTAAAGGACAAGTAATCACTTAATGTTTACTGCTCCAGAAGACTTTTCTTCTGACCCATGACTTAGTCCAGGATGTTGTCTTTGATGCCCTTGTCCTGGATCTAGCATAATCCAAGGGTTAATCCAGAATGGTTAATATAAAAAACCATGAAGGTCAGTCCTCTTCCACTGCACTACTGTTCAATGTCCACGGTGCTACTGAAGAATCTGTAGGATCCTCAGCAATATAAATAGATTAATACCTGACAGGTAACTACAGAAACAGGTAAGCCTTATAAACCATATTCTTGTTTCTGATATATATAAGATATAAGTCCTAACTGAGAGGGAAAATCATTGTGCAGTACACTCTCGGTTAGGACTTATATACCTCCTGCTTCAGAGGCGTAGCGTGGGGGGGGTGGTCCACCCCGGGCGGCAGGTGCTGTGGGGGCGGCATCTTGTGCACAGGGCCATTCCTAGGGGTGGGCGGGCAACCTGGGGCACCGAGCGGGGAG
>JAKJJM010181682.1:0-12242 GCA_021901965.1 Pipa carvalhoi
AAAAAAAAAAAAACCCATGAGGCAAGAGCCAATTATCCTCATATTGGGAGAAAAAGTCCTTCCCAACTCCAAATATGGCAATCGGAATAAATTCCCTGGATCAAAATCCCACCTTCATCAGAAACATGCAGCAATGGCAAACAGACTATAATTAAGGTTTATTTTCCTATAAATAGTCAGTAAAACATGGGCCAGTTATTCTGTACATTTACTCATGTCTATTCAGCGTTATGTAGTTGCACTCTTCTTCTGTTGAAATAAAATAGTACCTCACCACTAGGTAACAAAAATCAGCATGCATTTACCAAACAATTATATAAATCAAGAAAAACTCAGGACATTTATATTTAAACCATTCAGACTATTTTATTCCTTAAAGTAAGGCGCTGTTCTCTTCTGAAGTTCAATGCCTTATGCACAGCAGGCCCTGGTTGCCTATAATATATTTGCATCAATCCAACAGTGAAACAATTTAAATAAAATTTGAAACGAGTGGAAACCAATCATTTATTTTTAATCCCAAGGCTCCAGACTATTTCTGTGAATCATGTGGCTTTATTTGGACAAACCGTTTGGGAAATTCATCATTTAATCAGCAGATGGCACTAATGGAGCAGGCACAATTTCTTCATTAAATATGAATGTTACACGGCAGAAAACGGTTTTACAGACATTCATGGCTGGCTGAACAAAATGCAGGCCTAGTGTAAATGCAACATTTCAGGCTCTCCATACCTATGGCAACAGTAAGATATCACTATCTATAAGTTACTGATATCAAAATGCATATAAAACTTAGAGAAAATGTAGCCTATCAAAGAGAATGGTTACCAGAACAAAACACATCTCTACTCCTCATGTAAGTGGTAAACTACAACAAAAGGAGCTTCTGTATCTCTAGTCTGTACTCGTCTCACCTGGAATACCCTGGGCTAAGGGGATATTTAGGGGAAATTTAGCAATGGGGCAACCTACGCCAGTGAATGACAACTGCTTATAATTATTACTAAAACTGCGCACTGGATGGTTCCTCCAGGATGAAGTGATTAGTCAAGCATCACAAATAACATAAAACAAAAGGACTAATAATATAACAGAAGCAGGTTCCAGTAACCACTTCTGGCAGATGCTGCTATTCCAGAATGTAGAAAGGAAACCCTTTTCAAAGCACATAAAGTACTTGTGGTTTATCAAAACTGAAAGTCCTTGTGTTTTATCAGAACTAAACAGAAGCCAACATGTACAGCTGTTTCAGTCAAGAGGATTTCAGGAAATTGGCCCCAGACAGTGGACGGGAGTCTTGGAAGACTCACAAACAATAAAGCCAGAGAAATGTCATCATTAGAGATACGTCTAATCTGTGCCCGGCCAGGCTTGCTTACCTGGTGGTCAGAAACTCAATTAGCTTGCTTGTTTTTTCATCTGTCTCTGCTGAAGAGTCCAAGTTCTCAATCTCCTGGGTGATTTGGGGGAGGTTCCCGCTGCTTCCACCCAGACTGATACTGGAGGAGGTAGAGCTGGAACTTAGACCAGAGTCTGGCACAGGAGATGACTGATACTCCCGCAGAAAGTCATAACCACCTGCAAACCAGACTAGAGATAAGGGTGGAATGTGCAGATATCCTGTGCACATCTCTGCAGCTGTCTGTGACTTATAGATTCACATAGCAAATACTCAAGAGATGCCGACTGCTTTTCTCCGTTTCTTTTAGCAAATCTTAATTTCAGATATTTAGCACACTGTGTCATTATGCAGTAAAGCTTGCTTGTGATTAGTATGCAGCCCTAGTAACCCATGTTCATTAAAGAAAAACTAAACTTTGGCTTAATCCCTTATTAAATAGATAGGTCTGATAATTAATAACACAATAAAACTTAAAAGCAATGAGATCTGACTCACCAATAAGAAGCTCCTGCATTTCCTTGGTCCCTTACAGTATGAGGCATCCATTTTGCAGTTTTAGACACACACCCTACTTTTCTGACCTGTGCCACAGACCCGGTTTTGTGAATGTCTGAAAGAGGGAGGGGGTGTGTCTAAAACATCAAAATGGATGCCTTGTACTGCTAGGGACCAGACATGCAGAAACTCATAACCTCTTAATGGTGAATGAGATCATATTTTTATTGTGTTTTTATCTATCAGACCTATCGATTAAGTCAAAATTTAGTTCTTATTTAAAGGTGGAGTGGCCTAAGAGGAAAAAAATTTGTAAAAAATATGGGAAAGATCGTGATTTAAGGGATCTGATTGGAGGAGCTATAATGTCAATCATCATTAATCCCAGCCCACCCCTACTTGTGTCGGGCTGACAGGGAGATGCCAGAGAGAAAAGCTGCTTAAAAGGTACATTTTTAAAAATAACATATATTACAAAAACATTTATTTCTTTAGTACAACCTAAATTAGGATTAGTGTTTTTGAGGTGACGGGTGCACTTTCATTAGTCAACACCCACAAGGAATTCTGCTTTGAGTTTGTTTTTGTATTTTATACAGATGGCAGCATGGAAGGGAGCTATCAGACACAAACATAAAGAGGATCACTGTTAAAGAAGAAAAATAATGCTGCAGGTAATCCAAGGAATATCACCAAAAAAGATTGAATAAAAAAACCCTTTACAGAAGCAGGGAAGAATCTCCGAAACAAGAATTATACAGTAGATCTTAGAATATTTACAATAAACAAATTCAAAGTGAAAGGAAAAATACAGAGGGGTCAGTTGCTTTTTCTGTACCTGTATATGGGAATTCCGACTGGCCAAATGACTGTATGGTCAATGTTTTGGCTTCATTCATCTCCCTAGCGTGTAGGAGGACTGAGGCAATTGCAGAAAAATTGCTATTACAAGAAAGTGCAATCAGAAGGTGGAGGAGAAGACTTCTGCTATGCTGAAACACCTCCGGACGATAATGATCGAGACCTGGAGATACAGTAATGGTGACGATTGGTTTTCACTTAGAAAGTAAATGTTCATTTGCTAAGGTAACATATTTAACAAAAAGCCAGGGAGCAACACATTACTTTCAAATAAATAAAAACACTAGGTCATTAGTTTCCAACCATTACTTTTAACTACAGTACATGCTGCACAAGGGATATCATTGTAAAATAATACTCATCGCTTTAATGATTCTGTGTAACCCATTGTTTCAACTGGCAACTGTGAAAAACCGCACGGCAGCTTCTCCAGATAAGTTTCACAGCATGAAACATCAAATAAATGCACTGTTTTATGGTAAAATGTGCCTAAAAATGCATTTTTTTTTCAACTGTTTTACTGGAAATGGTAAACACCTAGTTTAAATCTCATATAGATTGGCGTATCCGGTAATTCACAAACTGCCCATTTAGGATCCAGACTCTGTGCATATTAATGATTTACGATGGTATATATATTTACATGTACATATTGGGCATAATGATCAATGAACTATATTATCTAGTAAATAGGTCAGCATTTACTCTTTTTTTTATTGAAGGACCAATAATACCAGAAAAAGAAAAATGCACTTGTATTGATTGGCATTGCACTTATGAATACACAGTACTGGCAAAATATGTTATCCCACCAAAACTTGTTTCCTGGGGAACACTAGATAAAACATTCATAAACTGTCCCAGAAATCCCAATTCGTCTGCAATCAGGAAAGTAAGGTACACCACAAACCAAATCAGGAATCTCCGAGATGGCATTTTTAAAGTACCAGTAACACTAGAAAACAGCATTGCTATCTGGATTGGCATGGCAGTTTCTTGTGCAGTACCTGTAAGTATGCCAACTTGGTTAAAGTTAAATTTCTAGTAACTATACAAATCAGGCTCTTATTTCAAGTGCAGATAAGGATGCACTGATGAAAATAATGGTTTCTTTTTATCACTGTAGCCTGTTGGGGACAATAGGAATTTATTGATTGCCTGTATCACAGTCAGGAAGAGAGATGTATTGTAGTGTTGGTAAATAATCAGGCACTCTATCCCTACGTAAGCACAAAAGGTTCCCTGAGTCAGGTTTGAAATTTGCCCCCATTGTGTATTGATAAACTGTCTCCTGAATGAATAATATTAATGTAAGGGAATTTGACTGGGGCCACACTTAATTAGGCTCATTATTGTCTATGGTGTAAAACACAACAGTCTGTGTAGATTATGCCACAGGAAACAATGAAAACTGTTTTTCAAACTCAGCTGAAATTCAGCTAATGTGAACCCAGCCTTAACCTGAAAGCTTCCACATGCAAAGAAATACTTGATATTATTGCTTTTGTTGCCTAGGATATCCACTAGACGTGTTAGAGCAAAGCCTTCCTTTTATTAGCACTATTATTTCCCAACTACACATTACCCAGTACGAGCAAATTTAATAACATCATTTACAAAAACAGAAAAACAGGCTGAGAACAGCATTAGGCAGTAGATTTCTAAAAATATCTTTATGGGAACAGAGCAAGTTTGGCTGAAGCAATGTGCTCAGAAGGTTTATCTACTGACAAACTGCAATTTATGGAATGGTGAAAATTACGCTACGGTTCTATTCCCAGTCTCACGTGTAAAACAGTTCCCTATTGCACAGATTTCAATGTAGAAGCGGCAGGAATTATTCTAAGCTTTGGCATTTGATAATGCAGCTTAATAAATAGAAACAATAAGTCAAGGTAAAAACCTTACTGCATTTAATCACGATACAAAATGATTTTAATTTGTGAATTACAGGTTGAAAAAGGTGCAGGTTAAAACATATTGGTAGACTAAGGGGTTATTGACTAGAGTCTGAATTGTGGTGTAAAGGTGTGAATTCGCCAGCTAAAGACGATCACATTAGACTGCTACTGTTGCAGTCGCAACTTTACTATAGGAAAATTATAACGGTTGCAGATTTGCTATGGGAATCCACCGTTTGAGAATTCAACAGTCGAATTTTCACTTTATCCAATAACCCCCTAAATGCGTGGCAAAAAATAAATGCTATGTACAACTGGAAGGACTGTTGTAAAGGCGTATTGAATAAGGAATTGCTGCTAACAGTTCTTGCTATATCATTTTATATAGTGTTGTTTGTATGTATACTCTATAGATTCACATAGCTATGTATCTGTTTTAAGCATTTAGAGCAAGTTTAAGTCAGGTATTGGACCCTACTAAAAAAGTGATGTCATATACATAGGAATTTATCAGGCAAAGATCTACATAGACCCACTAATGGTGCTGTCACATTTGGCTTCTAGTAAGAAACTTCTATTAAAGGCAAATGCACTTTGATTTGTACACATTATGTCAAAAAGTAGGAAACCCCTTGTAATTATGGAGTTAAGGGGGGTCATTCCGGTAGCTCCGAATTTTTTGTCTCGAATTCACTTATAGCGAACTCCCATTATAAAGTCGCGACTGCGACTAAAAAATTGTCGCGGTTTTATAATGGAAGAATTGTCGCGGCCTTTATAATGGGAGTTCACTATAAGTGAATTCGGGATGAAAAATTCGGAGCTACCGGAATGACCCCCTAGGTGTTTAGCCACACCTGTTGCCAACAGGTACATAAAAGCAAGTGCACAACTATTCTTAATAAATAAACATTGGTTGTAGTAAGGGCAATGTGAGATTTACTAATGCTTTGATTTTTTAATTGCTTTGAGCAGGGCTGTTTCAGTGTTAAATATAGATGTGTGTTTGTTGTACCTGTGGGCAATGTCTCAGTCAAATGCACAGTATCATTAAATATTAAATTTATATATATATATATGTCCAATAAAATCATAACAGTAGGATTTCCTTTAATTCCGCAAAAAGGTACAGTACTTTTTGTGCTTAATTAATGGATATAAATACAATCCAAAATACCAAATATCTTTACCAACACAACAGTTCTGTCTCACTTTATGATTGCAATACAAGTTGTCTCCAGAAACTGAATGATTGATTTAGCTGGGACTGCGTCTGCCAGTGGAATACATTCTGAATGCCTTTCTCTTGTTTTAATGAGGATAGTTGTACAAAATATACATGCTTTGGGCAAGGCAGTACTCAGGGGAATTCATCTGCTGGGGCAATCTTTACAGAGGTCCAGTAACCAATCAAAGATTTGCATTCATATTTGTAGTTCCCCTCCAAACCAGAGAATGCTGATAGCTGACTGGTTGCTATGGGTTACTAGACCACAGAAAAGATGGCCTTTGTTGATGTATTACCATGAGTGTTGTTTTTAGGTGCCACAAACACCAGGGAACAGCCTGCCCTGAGCCCCTGCAACTCCACTAGTGTCGACTTTCTTCATGTGAGAAAATACATCTACTGGCAAATGTATAGTGGGGACCTTAGCCTTAATGTTGGTTTTGCAAGTATTTGTGTTGTCTGCTTTTGACATATGAACTCTCATTTGATTTTTATTGTTTGAACCTTCTATCTGTAATCACTTCTAAAGAACGAAACCAGGCATACAAAGCTAATGAGCATGTTCAGAAAAAAGACAAAATTACATATAATTAATTTCCATGCCACACACAGTCATCATTAAAAGGCTCCAAGCCTTCTGGATTTCACATAAAATCTGAATACATGTAAATATATTTAAGACACATGAGATAATATCAGAGTTACTTGCCTAGAAAGAGAGCATGAAGCAATAGAGGCAAGTGAAGAGCCCAGTCTTCTCTGATACTGTGGTCCACTACCATCTCAGTCATGAATATGACAGCAATATTACACCTGATACAAACACAAAAGAAACATACAACATCATAATTACGTAAGCATTAACCAGAAACCCTCTAGCTGCCAGGGTGTTGTAAAGCAGCCCCATTAAACAAGGATCAGCCTTTCTGAAGATGTCCCCTATAGCTCTATGTGCAGGAGGGGTTTGTCAGTGGGACAAAACTTCAGGCTAGACTGAGTTTGCATAAATTTAGGTAATTTGCCTCCTCTTTTTAGAATTGATATAGTAAAAAACACAGACCAGCAGCTCTGATACAATCTGCAGAGCACCCATGCTAAGCAAAGTAGATTACTGCTTGAAGCATCACAGAGATAGCAAAATGCCTGTCTGTGAAATATATGTCTGCCAACTCCTATATGTGGCAGACAATGACACAACACAAGTACAACAGGAGGTAAATGTCTGCCTTTTCTTAACATGTTCTCATCACTGCCTGGGAATGCAAAGCAGAAAATGTCAGCACTGATAACGCATATTGGAATAAAATGTACTAACAAAAACATTGTTATCATAAGGATTATGTTCAGACATTTACTGATGACTTGGTGTTGCTGTTCTTGTTCTGCTTCTTAAAACTTTTAAATCACTCAGGTTCTGTAAGTTCCTAAATTGCTTATCATATCTAGTTAGCTAGTCAATAGGCCGATTACATCTAATCAGCCAGTCTAAAGGCTCATCTCATTGATTTAGCAAGTCTAGAGTTTTATAACATCTAGTCAGCTAGACTAGAGTCACCACATCTATTTAGCTATGTTAGAGGCTAATCACATCAAGTTAGCAATTTTAGAGGCCAATCACATCTAAATAGCTAGTCTAGTGGTTAATCACATCATTCAAGTATAAAGGATACATGGAAGGAGACTTAATTTTGCAGAAACGTAGATTAGAAAGATATCCAAGATGTGGCTTACTCACCTATGAAGAGGTCCTCTTGGGGTAATTGTTTCTGGAAGATAGTCAACAAGTGGAGCCCAACAACCACCATTGCAGGGCATTGGTAAAGGCTGTGGCTGATTATTTTCTACTATATTTAACATCCAGCTGATATAAGGAGAAACTGGGTCATCTATGGATTAGAAAAATAAAGATAGAGATAGAAAAAAATAAATGTTTAGTAAACCTAATATGTAAAGGAAACTGAAATAAATAAGAGCGGTACCATTCCAATTCCAAATTCTCTAGCAACGATATACTAGCTGGTGGTACATACACTTTTATTAATTTGTTCATTGTTCCTAAGCAAATGGAATGTAAAGCCCTGACTTTTAAGGGTAATAATCACCAACATAATCTTGTAATTATTAAAAATAGTTTTCATTTTCAGTGGCAATTCATTCATTCATAAAAACATCCAATATTAGAACATAATATCGACATACTAAGTAAGGCACAGATGGTTATTGGGGCTGGTTTTATACATGATTGAGCTACATTAGTTTACACAGACGTCTGTTGGTTGAAAAGTGATATTGTAGCACAAATAAACACTGGGGAATTCGCCCACTGCTCATTTAACTTTAGACACTAAGGGCAAAGAAAAATGCAGACAGCAACTTAAGTTAAATTGTCTAAAAAAGGTGCTAAATGGATTTTAATTTGCTCAGAAGATTTAAATTATTGATAAATTCAAAGATGGCAGTTTTTTCCTAAACTCTATGGGGGTCAATGACTAATGGATGAATTCACTTCTCTACAATTCAAGTCACATCTCTAATATAGTCACAAATTCACTTCTCCTTACTGACTAAGCAGTGAATAGACTTGTTGAGCAATTGATGTTCGATGCGTAATGTTGTGTAGTCCATTGAATGGAAGTAGGATGAAAAGTCATGTGAAATGAGATACATTCCCCAAGTGAAGTGTAGTGATGTCAAACTCTCACTGTCCCACTAACTTTACTCGCTGAATATTCCATCTATTGCTGTCACCTTGTCCCTAGATCATGTTGTCACTTAGTCACAGTTGCCTTTATCACTTTTGAATGAACAGTCGCCTTACGTCACAGCAGAGCCCTGCCATCAACCCCACAATTTGCCAGTCTGATGTGGTAAAGTCAAATGGGTGAATTCGGAGAAGTACATCTACTTGAACTCACTTGTTCGACAAACTCCGTCGCTTAATCAATAGCCGAAGTACCTGTGCACTCGCACGCAAAGTGATGCTAAGTGCTCCGTAAGATCACGACTAGCATAGTCACCCGAACTTTGTCACTTTGCTTTCATTTACGCAGCTTAGGCGAACATAGGCAAGCAGCAAATAGATGCAAATTCAGAGCTTTACATGACTATTCAGCCTTTAGTCAATAGCACCCCCCCCCCCCATATGTTCAGACCTGGGAACTTGCAAAGCAGAGATCTCCAGGCCAGGTCTGCAGTGCCCCACTTAGCCCAAAATCCTTGCTATCCCACCCTCGAGTCCCCAAACTCACCAGATTTATTGAAACCCTTGGATCCCAGCGCTTCACAATGACACAAATCGCACCATTAAAACCCACCCCAATCACAAACACTTGCTAAGGAGTGAAATTCCATGGCATGAGGCCCCTACAGTTCCCGGTGGGTATGTTCCCTTTTATATTTATATTTCCACTTTTTATAAAGACTTACTTTTCTCATCATCATAGGATCCACCAGAGCTGTTACTGTATCTGGATTCCAGCCTAGTATGGGCTTTGATAACACTGCTAAACCTTAAAATAAAAACACACAAGAAGAAGAGTATATTGAAAATGTAAACACATTGAGATATAGTTTTATTTTTTACATGAATTATTGATAGACTTATGAAGAGCAGGAATCAGATAGACCTTTCCATTTCTGTAAGCTATGTCTTTTTCTGTTGAACAGAAAGATTAAACTATCTATTCTCAGTACAGTTTCCCAAGTGGAACTTTAAAAGACCAGTAACTCTAAATAAAAAAAGGATAATGCCTCAAATGCATTTATCATTAATATATATTCAACATGTGCTTCCAAAACTTGTCAATTGTGTCTGTAAAGTATGATGTTAGCTGTGAAATGTGGACTTTTAGGAATCATAGAGAACAATGGAACTGTGTGAGGCATGTTTAACAAAATGACTGCTATTGTTAAATATATAAACAGACAGAAAGCTATGAAATACATTAATCTTACAAAGGTATAACTTTTACAAGTGCTTTATTTAAAAAAAAATCTGCCATGCCAATCCAATTTGGTGTTACTGGTCCTTTAAGCTCACTATACATAACATTAAAACAAAAAGACTTTAGTTTTAAACAATGTCAGCTTGAGTGTGTCTTGTGTTATCTTACACCGCTGATCTAATTAACTTTGTAACATGCATAAACATCCTTTGCCAACCTTTCATCAGTGTCTTTAACAATTCTGTTGTCTTCAGTGTCAGGGAAGCCATCTTGTCCTGGGACAACAGTATTGCTGCTCGAGGTGGTTCCTGTGGGAAGAAAAGCAAGTAATATAAGTGCACAGACCCATAAAATAAGCAGTTATATTTCACACAGAGAAATATCATTTACTTTCTAGCTATCAGTTACATATTCCTATATACTCTCTTTTACAACATAAATCTTTATTTGGCAATGTTTTAGGACGTGTTTACACTGGATACTCTGCAGCTGCAGGAAAGGAATTGTTCCACATAAAACCTAGTTCACACCGGGTAAGATTGTTTGTGTGTTGTTTTGGTGCAACAGAATAGCTACTGGAAAATTGCCTTATATTGATTAAAAATTGGGAGCTGCAACTGACCAGGACTTATGCAACTAATATATATAGGAGTGCAACCATAAAGTAAAATGGTTTTGTAAACTCTACAATACGCAGCTGGGAAGCATGAAAGTTGCCGATGACTTCTAATCCCAGCAAACATTGCAGCTGCTGTTGCCAGGGTAAACTATCCTATAAGAAATTAAATGAAAACTAACAATGCTGTCTTTTTGTTTGCAGCAAAAAAGTTGCAGATGTAACAGTCAATCTAGAACTACTATAAAAAGGTTAATTTCTTTACCCACATTTCTACATTGGGTCAGCAGATGAATCATACCGCGCATACCCAAAGCTTTACTGGTTAATTCTGTGTTACAGAGACAATCAGTATTACAGAAATATGAGAAGGTTGAATTTCGATAGCTCATTTGGCTGCAGTGATGGGAACAAAAGCTTTCAGATGAGACTCCATGATAAAGACAGGATGTCAGGCAGGGCTGCCATGATTTGAGAGAGAGAGACACATTCTCCCATGCAAGCACAAGCATTTCCAGAATTAATTCAATCTTTTTTCTAATGCTATTATACTGGTATCTGGTGCAATGTGTACCTTTTTTGAGTAGTGTTCCTTTTAACCGTTTCAATACAGTACTACTTTAAAGTCACAGTAGGTCTTTTTAGTGACCAATATTTCTTGGTCCAGGCTGCTGTTCCTCAAGGTTCTTCCAGCAGCCCTATGGCTAAGGCAGAAAGGCACTTTTTACACAGATTTTATATATTTCAAAAGAACATTTTCAAGGAGAACAAATGCTCTTCTATCTGATTCTCAATAGGGCATACTTATTATACTTTCCTATCATCTCTTTTGCTCCAGCACTGGCTCAAGCTTTAAGAAACACCACACACTAGAGTGAAGGAGGTGATCCGTAAGTATAATTACCCTCCCCCATTAAGATCTACCCCTAGGCAGAACAAGCATTCATTCTTTAAGGTATTTTATGGAATTGCGGGAACCAAAAAAAAATAACAGAACATTTTTTTCATATTCTACAGCTGCATTTTTCAGTTTGTATTCAGCAGAGAAGAGGTTAGCACATCAGTGACAACTGAAGAACCTTAAATAAAATCTCAAGCATGTGTGGGAATAAAGAAAATTCTTAGAGCAAATACCATGTACTACATCTAACAAGGCTACCAAATTCTCAAGGGCAATTTGCTTTTCTAGCTTCTTTGGTTGGATCTTTCTTAGATCAGACTTTACAGTTGAAATCTAACAGCACATTAAAGAGAAAAGACATAAAAGAAATTCCAAGTGCCCAGGGGAAAGTATTGATCAAACGCATTCATTTTGTACCAGAAGGAGCGGCTGATGTCTTGTTGCTGGCAGCAAAGCGATAGAAGGGAGGATTATCACAATGTTGAACTATTGGATTCACAGGCTCAGTCTGCTGCAGCTCAAACAGAAGTTCTTCCATTGTCTGTATAGTGTTGTTTCGGCACAAGTAGATTGCTACTTTTTTGATCTATAGAGAAATAAAAAAAAGGTTCAGATGAGAAAAAAAAAAAGTTTCTTAACAGAGTTAATTTATATTTAGCTTCAATAATGCCTGGATTATAGTAAATAATTGCCTTAAAGAAGAACTATGGTCAGATTACATCTTTACATATGCAGTACTATACCATAGTAAAAAGCATTTCTCCCCAGTAGTGGTTCCATCTGAAGCTGGATGATTTAATACACAACACTGCAAAACTCCTGCACCAGGAAATGTGTGAGTGGCCATGTAACAGTCAGTTTTCCATGAAAAGGTTCCCTCCCCCAGACATT
>JAKJJM010181692.1:0-15741 GCA_021901965.1 Pipa carvalhoi
ACCAAATGACTGGTTTGTTTATATGTTTTTGGAACAGTTTAAAGTGTCAGTTATTATAAATCCCTGATACAGGGTGGACTAATCCCTTACAATATATATATATATATACTGCTTTGTGCATCACTAGCATGCCATTAACAATTTGTTTCATAGCACAATGGTCCTGGCTCTGTGATATTAAACAATAGTGCCAAAATTTTGTGTGCGTTAAGAATGGGTACATTTCATTATGTACTTTGCTTTGCACACACTATGAATTTGGTCAGCAGCAAGCCATTAAGGCACAACATAGACTTTGGGACAGGCTTTCTTAATACAGCACACTGAAAACTCACTTTGGTGCTCAGCTGTACCATGTAAATCAGGTCAAGCTTCTTTACATAATAGGGGTGGTGTATAGGTGTATATAATACACAAGCACAGAGAAGTTTCATTGCAGTGTTAGAGAAAATTTTTTTTTTTTTTTTTGCAGAATTTGCCAATGTAATAAAAATTTGAGCATATGGTGCCTCAGTTTACACCTCTGCAAATGTACATTGCTATATCCCACTTGCCTTTTTAGAACAAAATTGGTTTGCAGTATGCTGGTAAAGGCCCCAAAGCGAGGACCTGAAAATGAAAAAACCCATTATAAAATTAGAGAGAGAGACAGGGAGTACCTGGGAGAGTATCTCTGCCACTGGGTACCGAACTAATTATCAGTTCCAGGCTCCTGAAGCACTAGCTACACTATTACTTCTTGATAGGGCTTATTTTGCCTTTTATGTCTTCCCTATCACTAATGCTTGTAAGGCATGCTAAACATCATCATCTGCTTTCATTAGCTAATTCTCAAGTGAGCAATGTTTGCATCTCAAACAGATTTCAAAGACACGGTGACCTGCCAATAACTGCCTTGTATACAATAGGAGCCACTAGTGGGGATCTAGAATAACTACCCACTGGGGCTTCCAATTCAGTCCCAAGCCTTAAACCCTATGGAACAGGACTCCTACAAACCCAACATATTTAGAGAAAGTAGCAAGGTGACGGAATTCGTATGTCAACTTGCAAGTGTAACTTCCATAACAAAAGTAAGTCTATTTACGCTGGGGGAATTATATTGAATTTTAAGCTTTGTGGCCAGAGATATATACTATGTGCTAAGAGAATTACAGCTGCAGAAAACAAATGCTGTATTTGCCAGCAGTGAAAAGAGCAAATGCTAGCATTCCATTCATATTAAAATGTCTTGGGACTAGTAGAAAGAACACACAGGGAAGAGAGCTTGCCCTCAGGAATCTGCCTTTTTTCAGATAAAGTTGAAACATATTAATCCTTGCTACTGTTGACATCCCCATATCATAGTTACGAAGAGAGTAAAGGGCTATATTAATACTTCAAAGTTTGTTCCCATTTACAATACAGGCATCATTTCTATCAGAAATTATTTTTGTTATAGCAATTAATAATCTATTAGCCAGCCTAGTGTTGTTTAAAGTTATAAAATAAATAAAATGACTAGATTCTAGATAAAATATTATTCCAGGTTGTTCCCATGACAACTGTGCACAGAATCAGACACAGCAAGCACAAAGTAAATTAAATCAATCACAATGCAATCATTTTGTTTTACACCTGGAACATGTGTCTTAGCTACACCAGCATTTGCCCTTAGAGGAGCACTGTCAATTCATAATTGATCTAGTAATCTAATTTTTTGTCATTTAAAAGATTAGTTTCCAGAGTAAAATATATTCTAAATATGTTTATTTTTTCACAATTTGTTTGTTTTTTTTGACTGAGAGATTTAGAAGTTCTAATTTATGGGTTCTTTGTGGAATAACCCAGTGATCCTTACAGGTCAACTGTTCAATATAACTAATCAAGGGAGACATGTATGTTTAATTTATAACCAGCTCAAGAAGCTATTAGTACTGATAGCAACCATGTTGTTAAACAGACCTTGCGCAGTCCTATTGTTTTCTGTGGTGCTTCAGATAATGAATATTCCGGATTTGTGCCCAAAAATAGTTAAATGTTTTATTTTATAGACACAATTAAGTCATTTTAGAAGCACAGATTCAATGTATAGCAAACTATAAATTCATTTGAGGCATTTTCATATTTTGGTGTTACTGTTCTCAATTATATTGCACTCTGAACTATCTTTATTAGAAATTATTTTCAAGGTTAGTTGTTTTCAGATTTGGTCAGTAAAGAGAAGTATTTTCTTTGAAAGAATTCCAGGTGTCAATCATAATTTTATTTGGGAAATTCTGCACTTATATTCTTAAATCCACCCACCTTATGCCAGAGCTTACACCATGGGCGAAATTTATTAAGCCCAAAAGACTCGATTGGAGTCTTTTCAGGCTTAATTTGCCAAAGTCCTGTTTTCCAGATTATGGAAATCGGTGTTTTTCGATTTCCATAATCTGGAAATCGGGTATTTGAACCGAAACGTAGCCAAAACTTGTTATGGCTATGGAAATTCTCTGTACAAATACCCGATTTCCAGATTATATTAATCGAAAACCACAGATTTCCATAATCTGGAAAACGGTACCAGTCTTTCCGACTTTAATACATTTCGGCCCATATGTTTAAAGTAACTATGTGTTACCAAAATTATTTGGTATAGAAGGCCTTAATTATATTGGTAGCCTATAATTGCCATCACCCTTTGCAGGCTTCCGATTATTAGCATGCTAGCCTACAGGACTGAGAACAGTGGTAATAATCACACAAAATCTGCACACCAGTGGTCCATACATTTATCTTTAGATATTTAGAAACATCTACTACCACTGCAACACCTCAATGAGAAACCAAAATGAAAGAACACTACTCCTAGCTATTTAATAAGCTTGTGAATAATACCTTTAAAGGGGACACATTGTAGGATGTGAATTGCATTTTATAACTTTGCAGCCAGTGTTTGTTTCTCCATCCCATCCACTAAAGGTTAGACTCATTCATCTGCAGGGCACCAAGCTGCCTTTATCTCAAAGCTTATACTTGCTATCCCTTTCAGCAGTCTTCCAGCTCTATATAACCTTTGACTTGAGCTTCGGGGCCTAATGCCTCTGAAAGGGGAAAGTATCTGAAGTGCGGTTCTTTCAAAGATATCACATTTTAGCCAGTAGGGCAGGATTCCATTGATTGGCAGTATTCTTGATTGACCTCCGAAAGTAGCAGGGGTTCATTATGAGAATTATCTAAAACAATATATATATATATATATATATATATATATATATATATATGCATTCTGCTTTTGTAATGGAAATCTATTGGGATTTTACTACTAGTGACATATTGCTGGGGTTATATGGGTATTGCTGCATTTTGTGCTTTTATTCATAAAAGAACACCAGGTACCCTCAGAGATTCTTTTCTGACTAATGTAACATTTTCCAATATGTAAGCAGAGTCCACACTATAAGAGAATTAGTTAGCCTAGGACAGACATACTGGTGTACCAGAGTTATAGGCAAACCTGGTTTTCTGTAATATTTCCATATTATCTTATTTTTTTTCCTGTTCATTTTATGCAAAATGGAAATAAACTCATACAGAAGTGGGTACTTAATTCACTATGAACCTTTAAGTGAAAGGTTCATAATTTTTGACAATAGAAATTATTTCACAGCTGTAAATTATTACAATATAACAAGATGTTGTTAATCGCCAAGATGATTTCAACTGAGATATGGAATGATAGACAAAGTGGAGCTAAAGCCAAAGGCTGGCTAGCATGCTAAATTCCAACCACACTATGACTAGCTAAAATGCTCCACCAGTGTCACATATTTCATAGAACAAGAGTGGGCAATTAATTTTCCCATGGGGCCACATGAGAAATTGGAATGGTTTTAGAGGGCCAGACTAATACACTTTTCAATTTCACATGTGGCCCCATGGGAAAATTAATTGCCCATCCCTGTTGTATAGTATATGCCATAGAGCATAACAAACTGTGCTGCCCTCTCCATCCTACTCCCTACCCTCTGAAGGAGGGAAGCACTATCTTGGTGCTCGCCCCCCTCCTTCTCCCTGTCCCTACCTCTCCCCTGTTCTGGCTCTGTTTGATCTAGTGCTTAGCCTTAGCGCTACAGCATTCCTCTCTCACAGGAAGTTGGAAGTCAACTTCTTGTGAGAGAGGAACACTTTAGCGCTAAGGCTAAGCACTAGATCAGATGGAGCCAGGACAGGGAGCGAGCACAGCTGCCTACCCCATGGCCCGGCCCTATCACTCGACGTTGGTAGAAGGGCCAAGTCAAAGATGTCCGTGAGCCAGATTCGGCCCATGGGCTGTAGTTTGCCCACCCTTGTCATAGAACACACACGGGGTTACCATGGGAACTGGGTTGCCACTGGAGGCACTATAGAGAACCCAGAGCCTGTTATGCCTCTGGAAGCACTAAGGTGCAGAGATGTGAAGGATACAGGATAAAGGTGGTGCACCTTCTAGAAGCACTAAGGTGTATGGTGCACAAGTGTAGGAACAGGGAGTGTAAGGAATCAAAAACAAATGTGACTTGAAGGAAAGTGTAGATCCTCTACCACAGCAGGAGTTGACTCTGGTTAACACTGAGGTGTAGAGACTAAGGAGGGCCAGGTCTTCACCCTGAAACCCCCGCAAGGGGGTATGGCCTTTGCAGTAGGCACCTCCCAGGTCACGGCCCTCAAGTTAACCCTCTACTGGTGGCAGCTGGAAGACTCACTTGAAAACACTAGCGGAAGCCTGGGCCAGCTGAACTGCAACTGGATCACTTGGAGCAGCTAACAGAACTATAACTTGCAGCACCCCTAGGCACGCGCTGAACTATAACTCACATCACTCCTGGTGCAACATGGGACTAGACAATCCTGTCCTGGGATATAGTGGCATGCTGCAGAGACGTACTGCATGCTGACTTGACTGAGGCTGCGGTGCCAGCTGTGAAGTCACTCTGGAGCTGAAGATCCCTTTAAGAAGCAGTAGTACTTGAAGTAGTAGCAGGCTGTAACAAAAACACATAGATAGATAGGCAGAAAACTTGAACCAAATGCCATACTTGAAGATCCGTTGGTTTAAACACCATTTAAACAAAGATGACATTGATACCTGAGCACTGTGATAACCACAGCACTCATGTGTAAATCTCCTGCCTCTGATGTCACATGTGACGTCAGATGGCCGTGATTAGCCACGAACCCAGAAGTGCTGGGAAAAACTCAGCCCCAGTGCTTGCCGGCACTATAAGCACCAAAGACATGAGTAGCACAGCTGCTAAGGTAAGTGCCGCTCGAGACAACCAGTAAGCATACCGGCATACCTTTAGACTGCCCGAGTTCTCCATTTCACAATGACTTGGACAGCTTAGAGTGCAGGAGGCTTAGGACCACTCCCTCAGCCCTCAGGTCTGCATTTGTAGCGTAAGTCATGCTGATAGGCTCATAAGCTCATGTAAGCCACACTCAGCATGGTTTACTAATGAGCAGACTGAGTCTGTGCCATAGACAGGACATACATGAGGGGGGTGATCACTAAATCCCTGCAGTGGTGGTGCTGTGCTTTTCATTTCATTATTAAAATGAAGAGTTCAGCTGGCTACAGGGTAAGCCAGCTGCCTGGCTAAAAGGGTTTGCTTAGCTAGTCAGAGAAAATACATTAAATACTTATACAAGGACTGTAAATATCACAAAGCAAAAATATGTTTTATATTCACCATGAGAGAATTAAAGGAGAACTAAAGCTGAAAAAAAAATTTATATTAAATAAATACCTTATAGTAAGCTCCAACGATGCACTCCCAGCTTCTTCTGTGCTCTCTCTTCTCTGCATGGAGGCAGTCGTCACAGCCTGAAACTGCTCATACTCACTGTCACCGGCAGTGAAATAGAGCAATGACGTGATCACGCTCATTTCTCCCCCATGAGTGCTCTCCTCTCACCGGGGCACAATGAGCATGATGATGCCATCACTCGTTTGCATAAGGGGTGGAGCTTCGCAGCAGCTCCGTGACAGCCTAAGCACTGTGAAGACTGCCTCAGTGCAGAGAAGAGAGAGCACAGAAGAAGCTGGAAATGCATCGCTGGAGCTTACTATAAGGTATTTATTTAATATAGATTTTTTATTTTTACAACTTTAGTTCGTCTTTAATTTCAGTGGAATTTAATAAACATAGTAAATATTCTAAATAGTGGTAATCATAGTAAATTTGATTTTTTAATTTTAAAAAGTATCGTTTTAACTATTAAACTCGATCATAATTAATGAGTTAAAATTGTTTCCAGTGGATGTACTGTATAGCACATCGTAATCTGCCAGATCTCTGTTAATAACATTAGATGATATGTATATTGTGATAAGTGTACATCCAATAGCTACAATTCTTTTGCTGTCACTGTTGGCTGGGTCACTGGGTATACATATATGAAGCTTCTGTTTGAGCTAGTGCTGTGCACCTGTTTGCAGTCAAATGTACATCATTGTCCTTTAGAAAAAATTGTGTATGTGCTATAAAGACTTCAACAAATTTCAACAAATATAAGCTACTTTTGATCATTTTGATCGTTGTAAGTTTATAACTGGATTTCATTCATGAGTAGTTCTATAAATTCTGGGTGCAGTATATCAAAACTGGGCAGTGTGATGGCTCAGTGGTTAACACTTGCAACGCTGAGGTTCTGGGTTCAATTCCACCCTGCATGAAGTTTGTATGATCTCCCCGCACCTGCGTGGGTTTCCTCCAGGCACTCCGGTTTCCTCCCACAATACAAAAACATACATCTGTGTCTGTCTATGTGTGTGATTGAATAGAGAAACTAGATTGTAAGCTAGCCATGGGGCAGGGACTGAAATGAATGATGAATCTCTGTACAGCGCTACGTAATATATCAGCGCTATATAAATACAATCCAAAATTCCAAAAAAAAAAAAACTAAATGCAGCTAAATCCTCCATAGTTATAAGGGACTGTTACAATGGACTACTCTGGATCTTGTCCATGTTAAAATAGTTTACCAATATAAATAAATATCTAAATGATGCATATTTCCCCTCTGGCTATAGGACAGGTCTGATACATCCATCTATTCTGTGCCATGGATAAATATTTTACCAGACATTCAAGCAGCCCAAACCCCCTGTTACAGAATAAACAAATTTACCTTTCATAGAGAGAAACTATTTTTTAGACACTTCAAATAACAAATTAACCATCTTAATCTTTCTTTAAATCCTGGTGTATGTGGTAAAAATCCAGAACAGTTCTTAAAAACACAAAGGGGCATATTTATTAAAGAATGTATTTGTCCCTCTAAGTAAACTGGCCACACTATGCAACAATTCACTTGTAGTGCAGCAAAGTCAATTGTGCATATTTGCTAAACAGTGAATATACAGTAGTAATTAGAGGTATTGTAGCCAAGTAATGTCATTTTAAGATGGATCTCTTAAAGGACACAATGTCACTATTAGTATCCCTTTTTATATTAATTTGTACATATTAGTAATATGCATATACTAATAAAAGAAACGATAATGTCACCATTTAGTCATGTTTTTTTTGCCAGGATTGTCACCAGAGAATAGTCATGTAAATTACAACAATTGTTTTTTCATTCATTTCAATGGCTGACAAATCTTACTTAAATTTACTAAGCATTTTGGGTGAAATATCACAGGAAAAGAGAGCGGAAACCCTGCCGTTGGGTACTTGAATTTGGCAAAGTCACAAATGATCAAGCCATGAATTCAACTAGGACTGTTCCTCATGTGTCTTCGTAGTCTCTGTAAGTTTCTTATATTCTCCGGATCAAGACTGGAAGTCAGGCAGAGTTTTTTTTTTTATGTTTCAGCTCTAGGACTATAGTGTAGTTAGACCCTGTTATGCCACTTGAAGAGCTGTGGTGTACTGAGACTTGAAGACACCTGAGACACTTGGCTGGAGATTTAAGAAGGAAAGCTGGATCCTCTTTACCACAGTGGAGTTGATACTGGCTTACACTGAGGCACAGGGCCTCATTGACTGAAAGCCGGATAGTTGCATAGAGCTATGAATTCACACCTATTTGCCAATTCCCCATATTCGCTAATCGAACAAACTCTGCTATGTGGCGAATATGCGACCAACTTGGGTGACTATGATAGCTGCAATTTTATGGAGCACTTTGTATCACTTTGCATGTGCGTGCACAGGTACTTCTATTGACTAAGCAGAGGAGTATGCCGTAGTAGTGTGCCGAAGGAATGAATGCGACTAGGTGAACTGCCGAATTCACTTGTTTGACTTTGCCACTTCAGACTGGTGAATTAGGGGCCTGATGGCAGGACTCTGCATTCTACTTCTACCTGACCGACTGTGCCACATTATGCATCTGGCAGTAATTGCCACTATTTGCTTGTTCAACAAGACTAGTCACTGCTTAGTCAATAATGAGAAGTGAATTTGTGACTATTTTGGAGATATGACTTGAATTGTACTGAGGCAAATTTGACAGGTGAATTCACCCTTAAGTTAATTAGGCCCAGAGTCTAAGGAGCCCCTGGTTCACCCCCGGTGCACAAAGGAAGATTGACTTTCTTGCAGCTATTACATTAAATGGAAAAAGACTTTGTTAAGTAACTTTATGAATTATTGTTTGCTCATTTATAACTATTGTTATTGTATAATACTACTACTTGTAATATATTTATAATGTTTGTCTACGTATTTTATTCCTATATATACACACATTTAGTTTTCTTTTTACTCCAATATTGTAAAAAAATATAATTTTTGGTTCCCTTCGGTTCCTCTGACTAGCCCTTCCAGTAACACCATAGGACGGAAAAATCTATATATCTTAAACAAACCCACTCTGCTACTCCAACTACTTACCATATTATTAAATATTACTATTGCTATACTTGGCATTGAATTGGGTTGCTACTGGATATGTATCTGCAGCTAGGCAGTTGCTAGTCACTTGGTGTTGTCATTGGAATGTCGCTAATTATTGCAACTAGACAAGTTCTAAAATGTTTTGGATCTACGAAAGGGTCACAATGACTCACACTTATAAATCATGACAGGAAAACCCTTTTTTTGTATCTTTAAATGTAAACAAGTGATGAATTATCTGCTGGCATCATTCTCACAATATTATGCCCGTATATTATTCCACTACTAATGTCAATAATGGTGACTAGTTGAAAAAAACTATTATGAGCATGTCTGAGAGACAAAGGCAATTGTCCAAAAACAGTTAAAATATAAACCCAACTGTCATTCAACATTTATGTCAATTATATTGGTCTAGAACAGCGGTTCTCAACCTTTTTGCACCGCGACCCCCGCAATGACGTCATCACGGGGGTGTGCCCGGCCACGTAATGACGTTGCGGCTGAACGTCATCACGTACGCGCGTCGTGTGATGACGTTGCGGGGCTCGGCAGCAGTTCGCAACCCCTGTGAGCCAGTCGTTCAACCCTAAATGGGGTCGCGTCCCACAGGTTGAGAACCGCTGGTCTAGAAAATAAATGCAGTTAAGAGAACACTAAAAACTCTGAACGGAAATTGCCTAATTGCTTAGGACCAACCAAAGCTTTAAGTTACCTAGCTCAATTTATCTGTCTTTACATGTCAAACAGGGTAGGTGGTACATAGAATCCATTTTGTGAATCTAGGCCAAACCCATACCTGTGACCTGGGCACTGCAGGCTTCTAAGCATTCTCAACTAAATCTCTGACACTCAAGAAAAATTATAATGAAGTGAATTGCTACATAGCTGGGAACCTTGTCTTTGTAAACAGGGCGCAGCTACCTAAGGAATGCCTGCTGTGATGACAGCAGCTTGAGAATCATAATGCACTTTAGATTTATATGACGCTTGCAAAATTAAAGAATATGGATTATAGCAGCAGTTTAATTCATCTTTAACAATAAATGATGTCAAGATCTGAAGTATTTTCCCACAGGAAGGAAGTGATTATTATGATATACTGGGAAGAGAAATGGCAGGTATGGTAATTGGGATTAACTGAAATACTGGAACATGTAAAAATACACTTCTTTACAAAATATGTAAACTGTGCTTTTTAATATGGAGTACTAAAAGTGTTTGGTATTTCTCTTCACTAAGTGGCCCATAACTTCATGACTCTGTCTAATTACTATTCTGAATAGGCATTGAGCCAAACTTGCACTATTATGTAGGTTGTGCTGAAGTTTAGAATTTCTCTTAAAGTTTCAGCTAAAATCCATGTTTCCGTTCCTAAACATTTTATTCTCAGTTATCTTACGGAGCCTATTCCTTTTCCAATGCTTCTTTGCAGGCAAAAATAGTTCATAATGGAATAATTATGCTCCCAAAGTAATATTAAAGGCTTTCTTGTCAAAATAAATCAATAACCGTGATCCATTTAAATGTTTTATTTTAATTTGTGCATTTGGTTTTAAATCATTTCACTAATTGTTTTAATTTGGCAGTCAGGAAAATGGCATAGCATTTAGAGTTTATTCAGAGAAATCATGCAGGCATATTGAGCAGCACTGATTAATGTGTTATGTAACTCCATGGAAATTGACTGCATATTTCATGAAAATACAGCAGGGTGGACTGCAGACTATTGGTCTGTTGCTCCTTTTATTTGAACCACAGTATAAAGTAATGGCAAACCCCTTATCTGTATTTATATCTATGTTGACCTAGACAAGCTGTTTCTTTGGCTTGGACCCCCCACCCATGAAACTGATAGAAATCAATTTATAGTACACTCACACAGTTAATATGGTACTGACAACCATGCTTCAACCAATTACATTTTTTTAAACAATTCCAGAAGTTCTTTAGGAGTGGACAGATCTACAGTATAACCTAGTTGCGCTGTCTGACCATGTTGGTTTTAGTAAAATAGAACTCCCAATTGCATTTTCTCTAGTTCTCCATTACCCCACTCAAATTGGACAAGTTGATATCAGGTTGTTCATACTTGGTCTTAGTTAAGCTGCAAACACTGAGGAATTTCTCCAGAAACTATCCATAGCCTACCATGGATGGCCTCCAACTGGAATGGACAATAGACAACCTGGCCTAGCCTGAGTATTAACAAATTCTGGACTTTAAAAATGTAATATTGTTGCCATCTTTTGGTCAGTAAAAAAATCTGCTGTTTTTTTAGATATTTTTTTTTTTTATAAGTGTATTTACACAACGTTGGCTAAGGCCATGCAATCATTTCACCATGTTTATGAAAATTTGGCCAACGGAATGCACTATTTCAGGAATTCACCGAATTTCCATAAACAGCTACAACAGAACACAATAATGAAAGAGAGGTAAAGGGCCATAGCAAGTATAAAGAAGGAAGGGAGGGCTTAAACTGGAATGAAGAGGATATAGTTGAATAAGGGAATGGAGAAAACTTAATAGACACACTGAAAGACAGGCAGGAAAATATACAAGTCATAATGCTCTATGCCAAAGATATCGACCAAGACTCTTACAATATATCACAAATTTGTCAGCCTTATCTAGGTTCTGCCAGCACACACATGAAAGGAAGGGTGTCTGTTATGTTTGAGGAAAAGGCTCCTTCCACCTCCCTATTCCTCTTTATTTTCCTCTGTAAAACTTGTAAAATACAAATCTGATTTACAAGCAAACAAAAGCCTTTATATTCTTCCAAGAGTGTGTTCTTTTAATGGAATTTCACTAAAATTGTACATTTCTGTTTGCAGCAGCTAGACTTTTCCAATTATTCTACCACTGTTTTTTAATTCTACATCTCCAAAGTTATGTGTACATCAAAACCACACAAAGGGACATATTTTATATTGAATAAGTCAAAAGCAATGGGATTGTGTAAACAGGGAAACAGATGCAAACACATCTGCACCCTATAGCAAAAGAGGTCATAGTTTTCAAGGGGAGAAATATTTATCCTTTGCATTTGGCCTCTGCAAAATTTTTTATTTTTTTTTGCAGTTTGATTTTGTTGAAGATTTTTTTCTACTACCAAACTGTTTGTGTTTATATTGTGGTGAAACGCAGTGACAGGAGGATACGTAACATACAGGCAGATTAGGCCATTTCTACAAGGTCCATACGAAGGAAGGGCACAAAGCTGGCACCTAGCTGCTGGTGGGGGGGACCCAGTGCACATTTTTCTATGGGGGCACATACAAGTGTATATTTGCCATTGTGCATTAAAATGTATTAAATACATAATCAAAATGGGTATTTTCTGTTAACGTTTTTATTTTATACTGACCTGATTTTCTCTACTTAATTTCTCATATATGAAAGATAATAAAGGAAGACAATACACATGAAACAAGCCAAAAACGGAAAACTGTGATTTTGCCCATGAATACAGTATGTTATAAACTGGGTTATTACTTTGAAAATATCAACGCAAATTTCCTGCAATGTTAATTCTTTTATGTCTCATTTCATTTAAATGTGCATTTATTGTACTCTATTCTAGAGTTGTAGCACAGTAGGTTCATTTGTTGTAAAGCTTGGTACTCAAATAAGTTTATTAAATTACATATCAATAACTTAGTAATATTTACTATTACTTTGTTCAGATTTTGTATTCAAATCTATTATAAAATTGAAACTCAGAGCTAAAGTTTGCACACATATTTGGGGCGAAATTTACGAAGCTGGAGAAGATTGATTTCGACTTTCTCTAGTTTTTTCATTATAATAACGGGTACGAGATTGATCGATATTTTTCAATTGATTGTTTCCAGTCGAAACCGAAACCTTGTCGATCGATTTTTTTTTTTTAAATCTTTTTTTCAATGGAAAAGTAGCCATTAGTACTTGTGGCTACTTTTCCATTGAATAAAGGTCGAAAAAAAGTCAATGGAAAAGTTTCAATCAAAAAATATTGATCGATATTTTTCAATCATGCACCCATTTTTACAACGAAAAACTCAAAAAGGTCGAAATTGATCTTCTCGAGCTTTGTACATTTCGCCCATATAGTCTCATACAGCTCCCTGTGGGTTCTAATACACTTGTGATTTGTTGTTGATACACAATTTGCTTTTATTTTCTTAAATCTTAATACGGTTGAACATTGCATCCTTTGTGCCTGTAGAGGGCAGCACTGGATTATTTGCATCTTTTTTCAGCTCAACGAGACAGAACATTTCCTACTATTTTATTTTTTCTTTAGAAATGTATTCCAATGTCAAGTACTATTTCATCTGTAAGAGTAAAAGAGATTCTGCTAATGCTCATAATTGATTGACTATCTCAGTTAGAAGTCTTGAAGATTAAAAAATGGTTTTCCTGAGAGACTAAAAGTTCACGGTGTGAGAATTTACATAACTTTGTAGAAAAATTGTTCAAAATATCAGTAAACCTGAGAAATGAATAATCATTTATAATAACTTTAAAGGAATATTATCATTAGTGGGAAAAAGGTTTTGTCTGCACTTTAAAACCTTCTATTCTGTTTAGTAAAGTAGCATTAGAAATGATTTACTTTCATTCTGGAAAACAAAGCTTTAGATGACCAATGTCAGATTCACCAGTTTGATGCTGGTAATAAAGCCCAACAAAATACCCCCCATTGATTTTAATGGCGACTACATCTATACCAACTTTTACCAAACTCCTGGTGGGCCAAAAGGAAAACAATATGCAAGGACATATCTGTATTTACTGTGACCTATGCATTGGGGAAATCAGATTTAGTTTTTGGCAGGGAAATTACAGGCACTAATTTTATCATATCATGTAAATTTTTTATAGAGAGCTCCAAGTTGTTTAGACCGCTATTAAGGGGTAAATACTTACCGTTCAGTCTTTTATTCTCCAACACTGCCTCTGATTTGAGTAATTTGCCAATTTCTTCTTCTCTTGACAGATGCTGCAATCCTCTTCACTTCCTGTTCCTGTGTGATTCAGTGAATTGAGCAAGGGCAGTAGCAGGTTTACATCAGAAAGCAATTATTGTTATAGTTATCCCAAAGCAAACATTTTTCTTATTTATATTTAATATGCTGTTCAGTTTTCCAACAATTACCTCTTGAATTCCATGCGTGCTCTCTTGTTTGCTTTGAGATAAATAATGAATTATAAAAATGGGATAGAACTTTTATATTCCCTTTAACTGTTTTTCTTTAATAAGCTGTTTGGGTTTGTTTACCCTTACCAAAGAAAATACAGGAATTTCTAACTTTAAAAATTTTGCATTATCTAAAACGTAACTACTCAGCAACAACGTATCTAAATTTTCTAAGTACTCATCAAAAAAAGCAAGTTAATCACTTAGAAAGCAAAACCAGCAATACATCACTTAAAAACTAAGAAACCCTAAAAAAAACTGAATCTGCTTTTGAAAATAGCAATATTTTATGTGAGAGTGTCTAAAGCGCTCTCCCTTTCCCCCTTACCCCTGTTGTTCAGTGGGGTGAGGGAACCAAAATTAATATGCAGGGGTCCTGAAGATCCCATAGCCCCACCCTGTGCTAGGAGGGGTGAAGAGCATGTATATCAGGAAGAGGTTTGTGGGATCTCCCCTTCTCCCTACCTTTATTGCTTGGTGGTGTAGGAGCAGATGTGTAAAGTAAAAGAGGCTCAAGATTGAGCACAGGTGAGCATAGGTCAGTACCCTGGAGAGGAAGAAGAATGGTCACACCCTAGGTATTTTGGGACTGAGAGGTGAGGTGTCTGGGTGGGGAGCCTTTAAATAAATGTTAAAATCATATTAACATTTTCTGATGTCTTCTATTTTGGCCCAAAAGAAATCAGGAAGAGACCTGAAAAAGGGCATATAATAAATCCGCACACCTTAAAATCATAAACTTTATTAGTGTACCTTTATTAGTGTACCTTTATTAGTGTACCTTTTCAAAAGTGAAAAAAGAAAAAAGAAATTGTAAGATTTTGAAACTCAGTGTGCACTAATATATTATGCAAAGTGGCCAATAGATAATATTGATTATGATCAACTTGTAGTAATTACATGTCACTTTATTTAAACTGCGCTTGAAAGCAAATTCGCTTAATCCAAAAAGTCCATCTATTTTATACAGACAAAAAAGTCTATTATAGTCAGCTTGTAATGGTTACATAAGGCACTTAATATGAACTACGGTACACTTAAACACCCAGATTCACTTATTCCAAAAAGTTCATCTATTTAGATAGAAAGGAAGATCTATAACGTATTAAGCGTCATGAATTGGTGTTTAAGGGTGTTTAATTTATCAGAGTAGCGTTAATTTTCGATGGAAGAAAATTTCAATATTTCAATATCGAATATTAATTTATATATCGATAAATTTCAATATTACAAAATCGATAAATTCGACGGAAATGTTTTCGATACTTCGATATTGAATATTATATTTTCCAGCGATAAGTTTCAGTTATGCTTGTTGAATGTGGTATAGAGGTAGTTTTCCATGGGGAAAAGGAATTTTTCGATATATCAATATTGGGAAAAAAATCAATCACATTTTTTATGAAGATTTTCGATTTAATGCAATCAAAAAATGTCCAAAATGGCTTTTTTCGACTTTAGTAAATTTTACCCCATGTGTACTTCAAATTAATTGACTTATTTCATTGTAAAAGAAAGGACTGAGCCTGCTGCAGAATAAGCCCCCTGTCTGTCAAAAAGTCGTTGTTTAGCTAAACACAGGCTGGATAGCATTTAGGGGGTCATTCCGGTAGCTCCGAATTTTCTGTCCCGAATTCCCTTATAGCGAACTCCCATTATAAAGTCGCGACCGCGACAATTCTCCCATTATAAAATCGC
>JAKJJM010181913.1:0-10260 GCA_021901965.1 Pipa carvalhoi
AACACGGTACCAGTACAGTATATTTCTCATACTTTACTGCAGCTAGGTCTTATTTTCAGGGGAGGCCTTATATTTCTAAGCTTGGAAAAAATTGCATTAGGTCTTATTTTGGGGGGATGTCTTATTTTTGGAGAAACGGGGTACTATCTTGCGGCTGCCATATCAGATCCTCATTAATATGTTAAAGAGCCCTGATACATTATTACACATATTGTTTGAGTGGTTGGGAAATGTCACATGATCCAATAAACTGACTAGCAATGAGGCATTAACATACACTGGTTTCTCACAAAAGCTCTGTTAAAGCATGTGCTTGCGGCAATGCTACAAAAGGCTGTCATGTAAAAGAAACATAAATAATCAAGTAGTTGGTTTGGAAGGGAAGGATTGTGGGCTTATAATGTTGCTGCCATGTAGGCTAAATGAATCAATGTGATTTAATAGGAGACTTTAGTTCTTCAATGCTAGGGCCACACTAGCATTTCACATCTGGCAATTTCTTGCAGATTTTCCTTTAGTGAAAAAAGCTGTCCATAGCTGTTAGTGTAAAACGC
Organism: Pipa carvalhoi; assembly: GCA_021901965.1. NCBI lineage: Eukaryota > Metazoa > Chordata > Amphibia > Anura > Pipidae > Pipa > Pipa carvalhoi. The sequence goes on from JAKJJM010181913.1 coordinate 555, forward strand.
TGGAGTTTGGCTAGCATGATGTACTGTGCTTAACTAAAACATTTAGCATTTCAACTTTTTTGTCTCTGATTTCTTTGCATTGGGTCTTTAAAGGGACACTATAAAGGGGATAATTTATAAGTATATTGATAGAAGCCGAATAGTTCCATGATGGTTTAAAATCATGAAAGCAATAAAATTGTCAAATGAACATTTATATCAGTACAGAGAAGAGCTGGAAAACATTTACATGCAGATTAGTTCATACATCATCATTTTAAATACCATACACATGTAGATAAGGGAAATGTATGTTGTAAGGAATGTCATATGTACCTTTACTTCATGAGGTTTTCTAGTATTAATGGAGGGTATGATAAGGAGTAGATCAAAAAGGTAAAGAAGGAAATTTGCATCAGAAGAAAGAAGAGGAGACAGAATTAGGCAGGGAATCAAAAGAGGAGTGTAAAGAAAAGGCATGTGTAAATAGGTCCCCAGGGAAACCGGTCCCATTGACAAACAAAGGATCCAGCTAGCCTGCGTTTAGGGTGTGGGCAAGGTAATTTAGGATAACAGGAAGTAAACTATTCAGAATATCTAAACATACACCTATCTATTACCATTACAAGTTTTATATGACTCTGTATCAAAGACATGCTAACAATAGAAATAGATAATAGACAGCAAACAATTCTTTAGATTAGATAGGTGGTTATCCATCTAACGTCTTTGGAAAGATATATGGGCTTAATGTTTACACTGCAATAAAGGTGCAAACAAATCTATTATAGTGATACTGAAATCATACTCTATCCTTCTCTAAACAAAGTATTAAGATAAATTATTTAGGGCTGAGTTGTTATCAAGGGGCTTGATGACATATGAGACCACTCAATAGCATGGTTGCATAGATGTGTTAGATAACATTTTCTGTATTTGTATAATGAGGTGTACCGCCTGCAGGAGGATAAAAAACAAAAAAGAAAACTGGACAACTAATAACCTCTTCCAAACAATTCTCCATCTACACAAGGCTCATGAAAATTAGAATAGTTTTAATAGCCATCTACAAAATTATAGGTTTCCCATATCTCTAATTCCTATATGACTATATGCCCTGATACCATGTATACATTGAATTTGATTATACGTTCTGCTGCAAGCTACCTAAAACAAAGTTGATCATTAGATTAGGTCAGTAAATGTAGATCAGATAAATCATGGATTTTATGGACTTTTCACTTGCTGCTGAATTATTGTAATCACCGCTACCAATAAACCAACATAAAACCTATAAACTTCCAAGCAAGTCTATGTAATGGAACAGAAGTTTTATCATACAGTCATTGGCAGGTTTAAGTAGTGCCTTGGGAAAGCTTCCATCCAGGAGAGAGCATAGTATCATATTCAGTCACAGTCTAAAATGTGTCTCAGTGAGATTAAGCTCTCTTCTTATGATCATCATTACATTAATAGCAGGTTTCATAGGCCGATACATAAATCTCAAAGAAGTCTGCAATACCTGATCATTTTTTGCTGTTACAGCAGTCAAGCTATGTTGACAGCTTTTCAGCTCTTAGGCTGAAGATAGCTGCCAGCAGTAAGGCATATTAGTAACCATATTTAATGTGCACATGTGTATTGTGATATAGGATATCCATAGTCTGTATTATAGTGATTTAGGGCATAGTGTAAAAAAAAGAGGATATTAGTTTCAACACCTGATTCAATAAGTCCTAAAAGTAATTGTTTTGGGCTACACCTCAGTGTGCTATAATGGTCAGTTGTGAAGGCATGATAGTGGTTTGGCACACCAAAGAACTATCTGCTGCTACTGTGTGTGTTTGCAGTTCCTGTTTAGTGTATTGGTGGATAATAATTTGATACATGATGTTGGTTTAGGGTTTGTGAACATAGACTTCTGCTTTAGTGCAGTCTTTGTGGCCTCATTAAAATCTTTGCCTTTAAGATCCTAAAGAGGCTTCACTTTTAACCCAACGCTGCATTCATCCACATAAATGGTGGGTGGTGGCTAGTACAGATGTAATATACAAGATAAGCCATCGTAACTCTATTTCAGGCTGATGGTTTGATTGTTGAGGTTACCAGGTCGAAGAATAAATTTGAGCTAGGAGTCCATGCAGTTGGTCAGTTGCTTAGTTCTGTGGTCGCACTCTATTAAATCAGTTGTTGTAATTAGAGTTTTACCTCTATTACTCATAGAGTAATTAGTTTAGCCTTTGTGTATCAGTGAATAGAGCAAGTGCAGTAGCAGTTTTACATCAGAAAACTGCTAATGCGCTTGCTTTATTCACCTAAACTCACAGGAACAGGAAGTGAAGAAAAAAATTAGCAAGTTACTCAGAGCAGTGGCAGCTCAGGAATATAGAACTTTCGGTAAGTAGATCACCCCAGTAATTAATGACCTAGAGTTCTTCTTTAATATTATTATAACTACACTATATTATCCACTATTAAAATATTTAACTTTTATCGTTGTACAGCTAATTCAAATAAGCAAGTTTTTTGGTCCAATGTGAAACGGCAGAATAACAGGTTCTTAGTTCTGGCAGCTTTGTAAAGTGAGTAGCTTATACATTATTTTGACTAAATGTTTAACAGATGCACATTTTATTCCAATACAATGCAGCTGTGTTACAATCCTCGGTACAACATCAAACCAATTGGAGCAAATAATGGACTTTAGATTCCAAGATGCATTTCATTAGTGCAGCACTTTTAACACACTGGGCAATTTCTACCACATGACCACAAACACTGTTTTCCTTCCTGCTCATGGCTAACCACAATGACAAAAATAATTTGACATTCTTTCAGTGAGCACCTCTATAAAGACATAAAGTATAAAGAAACTTATTCCTGAGCATTTTCTTATTTTGTCTTTTGCAAATTTCAATAAAATAAATTGTGACATGTAAATTAAAAGTATTTTCTTATTCTGGTGGTGTCAAAACCAGACTTATTGACATTGATTGGAGGGAAGTACACTATTGGTTCATACCTGTGACCAGACAGGAAACCATTGCAGAGGCATGCATGTATCTCTAAATCAGGATTAATTTATTTTTTATAATAATAACAATGTTAACCTTTGGGCCATTTTTTTTCTAGGAGTATGGGTATAATATTTCATACCCCAAATCAAAAACATATCCAGCAAATCACAAACTGGGGAACATTTACTACAAACTATTTAATGATATTGCTGTTTTCTCCTATTTACTAAGCTGTTCAAAATCAATATTATCAACCAAAATAATTCTCCACCCTCCGGCTGGCGAAAACCCATTATTCCCTATGCGCTTGGTTCTGTCATTTAGCCGAAGTTCAAAATATTTTCCCATTGAAAAGAGATATCGACATTGATCTGTAATGGAAGGACAAGGAGCATTGCAAAGTGTTCCCCTGTCAACAGATCAATATTTATCGATAACGATTTATCTCAATGGGGAAACATTTTTATTGATCCTTTGTAAATCGGGGAAATTGAAAAGTACAGGGAAACAAAAACTGACAGTGAAATGAGGTGAAAACAATCAATATGGTCGAATTGGTCTTGGTAAATATGCCCACTGTGTCCATGTAAGTCATTGAAGATACACAAAAGAATTATTACACATTGTAAGTGAAACTGCTGTTTTGTTGGCACATTTCAGCAATTCTAACAACTTTTACTGAAAAATGCTATTTTTCCCTTTCTGTCTTCATTGGCCTTTTTTTAATTTCATCTGTGTCTTTACATGTATTACTAAAGCCAACATATAATTTATAGAACTTGATAAATGCTCAAACACTAATAATTTGCCTAAAAATTAAAACTGTTTACGCATAATTATTTAAATAGACTGTGGGGCTTATTCAGTAAGTCTGGACAGTGAAAAATTCTGGTCAGAATTCACATTAATTTGTCACTTCACATGTTCAGCAAAGTCTGAGATGTGGCGAATTCATGACCCGTTCAGACGCTTTTTCAGACTAACAGCGCTGTTCGCATCAACATGGGTGAACAAGTAATTTTCCTATTTGTCAAGTATTGGAGTCAGCCGAAATAGTGAATTTGGCAAGGCATATTGTACTGCATTTGCCAGTTTTATCTCACTAGATTGAAGTTGTGAATTAGGGGGATGGTGGCAGGCCTGCTACTTTCTTACGAACTATGCTATGCTACGCAAAAGATGGCGTCTGAGGCTGTTCACTTTTTCGCTATGGGAATTCTCTACTCTAAGGAGTAGAAAATAAGTAACAGAACATAGCAACCTGAAGTGATATTTCACCTTGAAAGTCAAATTCAAGGATTGATGAATAAGCCACAGTATTGCCAGTAGATGGTCATTCTGCATGCAGAGTTGGCCATTTAAACTGATGATGGTTAACTTTTTGATCAGATGAGTCTTTATTAGTCAAATTGATAAAACAGGTATGCATCAATGTATGCATGTGACCAACTGAAAACCACATACTGCTGCTACCAATGAGGGATCTGTTCATTCAAACAATTGTCCTGATGACTATTAGCCAAATTTGCTAATATTCTGGTAATTTGGACACTGTCTTGCATATGTACCCATCCTATGTGTCATTTTGCCAGGAACTGTATCTTCAGCAAAGTAAATAAAGTATTCAGCATTTCCTACATGTTTCTTATGGAGGTAGGTACTAAAAATAGGATATTAGTTTACATTTTTCCATAACCCAACATGCGTAAGGCAGCTTCCCTTAGATCAAAGAATTACAGCTTTTATTAATTGTGTAGGTGTATACAGTGATGTATAAATATATAAAATGAGTTACCATCAAGGATAATGTAAAGAGTTAATTCAGGGTCAGTCTTTTAGAGTGCTATAGTGCAATGTTTCTCCTTTTCTTTTTCAGACGCCTAATAATAATTATGATCTGTAAAGCAGGAAGAGTTTTTTGGCTGCTCAGCCTTATGAATTTGGACTTAAACCCTGGGATCTTTGTAAAATCTTTGTATCTCCATGACAAACGTTAAGAGTTACGAAGCATGGCAATAAAGCACTGATGTTAAGTCAACGAACATTGATCTTTATCTCAAGTGTGACAGATAGTTATGAGTCATTAGGGTTGATTGAAGTTCCTTGTCACGAAACTACAGTTAGAATAGTGCACGTGCAATTACTTCAGGCCTCACAATCTGATTTCTTTTGGGTGCAAATGCTTTAGAAAAGGTCCAAGCATTCTTTTGATGAAAAACATACTTGTGATGTCTAAAACAGGGAGTGAACAAACAAACTGAATATTAAACCATATGTTCTGGAATTAACCTAAAAGAAGAGTCATCAACATCTGTCAGTTTATATCTTCTAGCGAGTGGGTAAGTGATATTGCCTATCACTCTCGCACTATTTAGTAACTGTGTTAGACGTCAGTAACTTTTTAATATATCTGGTGCTAGCAGCAACTCTTGGTTTCCTGAAAGAATTTTTTATGTTGGCCTTTATAACTAAACTTACTTTTTGCAACTATATATATATATATATATATTTCACTTTTTCTGCTTCAAATACATTTATAGTTAATATATATTCAATCTGTGCTTCCAAAATTTCTAATTTGTGCCTATAAAGTATGATATTTAGCTTTTAAGATTTGGCTTTTGGGCACACGTGTTATTGTAAGTCCCATAGAAAACCACGGGACTGGTTGAGGTCTGTTTTATAATATGGCTGCGATCAGTACAGATAAAAGCAGATGATGCACAATAACATGTGCCTGGATAGTCCCTCCCAAATAACAGAAGCAATTTAAACTCTATTCACATTAATGAATAGAATGCTAATTTTTACTAGCAACAGAAACACAATGTCCTCACGTAGGTCGTGCATTCATAAAAATATTTAGCAAAGATTCATTGTTTCAATTGAATGAAAAAATTCTTGATTTGATTGAGTTGCAATTTTATATTTTTGTAAAAAAAAATTTCCAACGTCTTTTAAGAAACTTTTTGAAGAATTTAACCAGGATCAAAATACTAATGTTAGCCTTGCCCAGTGCTTCTGTGTTACATAGCAAGATTCTTATTGTTCTTAATAGTGAAAAATCAGCAGGGAAGGGAGTGTCTAAATGAACTTTCTCTACCTTATCGTCCCCTTACAGACCACACATAGTTTCCAGTAATGGAAAACTCTGATGATTGTAGCATCAGTCTGCTGTGTTGTTATTTTACATGTATTTCTTTCCAGTTAGAATGTGTATTGTTTTCTGTAGTGTCAGTTCTTTAACAGATGATTATTTAAAGAGAAGAAAGAAAACTCTGTGTGTTTTTCCAAAAACATTTGACTGGTATAAGTTTTTGAGGATCATTTTAACTATGCTAAATATGCCCCAGCGGGTTTATCTACAGTGACCCACAGCAGCCAATTAAGATATTTTCTTTCATTAGTGTATATTGCATGTGACTAATCAAATCAAATAGCTTTATCACTCGATGTAGGTTCCTACACTTGCTGTTTAGCACCAGTATCAAAAAATGTCCCCATGTAATTTTTTTTTTTAAATAAATGACTGTTTTAATTTTGTGTAATTTTAATACAAAATAAGATATCTATTTTTGTAGCTATAACTTTTAAGGTGTTGTGTTTTTCTTACTTGTAGTTTTAGACTGTAGTAGCGTAAACAAGCGTTATTTTTGGAGAAAATTTACAGAAACATCTCCAGCTGTGAAAACAATAGCGTGGCCTGGCTTAAAGGGGGATCAGAAGCTGTTACAAAGGCTGGTTTAATTTATAAGGGTACTCTTCACTTACCTACCATGGTTGTGAATTCACTGTGTCTTGCTGTTTTGATGTACTGCTGGTGTGCTCAAGGAGCAGGGCCAGTGGCAGCCCAGTAAAGTCATGATCATGAAACAAAAACCAAAATATCTTCATACAGGACTGACAGGACCATTATAGGTAAGTATAGGAAACCAGCCTTTGTATGGACCAGACTTTAGTTACCCTTTAAGCTTGTAAGCTTTAATTGTCATTGATAAATTTTCCCATCACTTCTCATTTTCAGGTGTTAAAAATATTCATTTGCACTCAGGAAAGTGTTAACATGTTGGGTATTTAAGCTGCTGCTGAAAGGGTAAAAGCATTAATTCCTCTAACATTTGTGCTCTGGCCTTACTTTGCTGAGTCAACATTTCATGTTTGATTCATTTGCAAGATATTTTTATTCTTGGCCATGCAATAATGCAGTCTCCATAGCTGCACTCTTCGTAGAATGTGAATAATTTCTGAGTTAACAGGACAATTCACTTTTCTGCTTGCGGTTTTATTATCTGGGGACCAATGTTCACAAAAGTAAGTCTGCCAGGGTAACTAAAACATGTCTGCTGGTGAAAAGGCAATGCAAACCAAAAATATGTATTAATTTATAGGCAAGCGGTACATATAAATGTATAACTCCATATCGGCCAATAAATAAATGTAGAACTCCATATCAGCATGGGTTTATGAGGGATTGATCCTGCCAAACAAATCCTTTTATGAGGAGGTCAGTTATAGACTGGACCGGGGGGGTCATTGGATGTTATATACCTTGATTTTTTCCAAAGCGTTTGATACTGTGTCACATAAAAGGCTGGTACATTAAATGAGAATGCATAGTCTGGGGGAAAATGTGTGTAATTGGGTTAATAACTGGCTCAGTAGTAGGAAACAGAGGGTGGTTATTAATGGTAAATATTCACATTGGGTTACTGTTAATAGTGGGGTACCCCAGGGGTCAGTTTTGGGCCCTCTTCTCTTCATTATATTTATAAATGACCTGGCTGAGGGATTGGATAGTAAAATTTCAATTTTTGCAGATGATACTAAACTGTGTAAAGTAGTCAATACAAAGGAGGATAGTATTTTATTACACATGGATCTAGATATGTTGGAAGGCACCGGTGCACAAGAAAGGCGTGGTTGAGCTTGAGCGGGTTCAAAGGCGGGCTACTAAAGTAATAAAAGGAACGGGCAAAATACAGTACCATGAAAGGTTATCAAAACTGGGCTTGTTTAGTCTAGAAAAAATATTAAGGGGTGACCTAATAATCATGTATAAATATATTAGGGCTCAGTACAGAGATCTCTCCCACAATCTATTTATACCAAGAACTGTAAGTATAACAAGAGGACAACCTCTATGTTTAGAGCAGTGGTCCCCAACCTTTTCTGGATCGGGGACCAGTATCGAGACCCAGAAAAAGTTTCATGGACCGACGGGAGGGTGGGGCCAATGCGCACCGACAGCCACATGATGGTGATGTGCTATGTGTTCGCACATAACCATCAGGCGGCCCAGTGCAGAGGAGTCTGCGGACCGGTAGTGGTCCGCGGCCTGGCATTTGGGGACCCCTGGTTTAGAGGAAAGAAAGATTCTGCATCAACATAGAAGGGTGTTCTTTACTGTAAGAGCAGTGAGACTATGGAACTCTGTGCCTGAAGAAGTTGTTATGGTTAATTCCATAAAAGAGTTCAAAACTGGTATGGATGCTTTCCTTCAGTTTTAAGAACATTACAAGTTGTAGGTTCTAAGATAACTGAATGTTTGATCTTGATACAGGGAATTATTCTGATTGCCATAATTGGAGTTGGGAATTTTTTCCCTAATATGAGGAAAAATTGGCTCCTGCCTAATGGATTTTTTTGCCTTCCATATTTAGAGACAAGAAGGAATTTTTTTACCTAATATGAGGATAATTGGCTCTTGCGTCATGGGTTTTTTTGTTTTTGTTTTTTTTGTCTTCTTCTGGATCAACATTGTAGAACAGTCAGAACTGGATGGACTTGTATTTTTTCAGCTTTACAAACTTTGTTAATATGTTCCCAAGAGGAATATTCCTGAAGGCCTAGTTAATACTGGGGTGCAGTAAACTAGGATGCTCAAACCTCATAATTAACACTGGTTATGTTGGCTAAATGAAATCAAGCTCTGTACTAATTGTCCCTTAGAAAAAAAAATGCAATTTTCAATTCATTGTATTAGTTTGTTCATAAATGTACACTAAGGGCATTTGCATGTATGCTGCCAGTTGTTCCATTTCCATTGGAAATGGAACCAGGGGCGTAGCGTGGGGGAGGCATGGGGGGGGTGGTCCACCCTGGGCAGCACGTGGGGCGGCACATGGGGTGGGCACGTTGTGGGGGCAGCATCTTCCCGACAGAAGGGGCGGCCACCTCCACCGTCCCGGGTGCCATTAACAGTGGCTACGGCGCTGAATAGAACGCACTATTAAAATAGAGAATTGGGCTTAACACTGTCCTCCCATAATTTAATAATTATAAGGCTTAAATAGTGCTCACTAAGTGATGTGTGTATAATATATACAGTGTGTGTATATGTATATATATATATATATATAATGTTAGAATAGAGTGGTCGTGTTAGGCCACAGATGCAAAAAAAAAGATGAATATTGCGATACTTGGTGATACCTTTTTTATTGGACTAACGGTCAATTTAAATAGACAAGCTTTCGAGCGTTCTATACTCCTCATCAGGTCAGACAGCAAAACTGAATGAATTCAGGTCAGACTGGACAGAAAGAATGTTGGAGCAGTCGTAAATATTGCTAGGAGTGGAGTTGACAAGTAGTGATAATGGGGGTGGGTGGAATTCTTACATAGAAACTCACAGATAAAAAGCAAACAAAAATACATACATAGTTTTCCATAATATAAAGTTATGATGGTGAGATTGATAAACAGGCACA
>JAKJJM010181959.1:0-10525 GCA_021901965.1 Pipa carvalhoi
GCTGCCTAATAAATCAATCTGCTTCACATGAGACATCTAATGGGGGGGAAACACTTCTCACTAAGGTATAGTACTGCATATGTAAAGATGTAATCTGACTATAGATCTCCTTTAAGGGGTATCTTTCAGCTGTTTGGCTGGATATTGAGAGGCTCAGGGTTTTGCCTAATCAAAGGGTTGACTTTTTTGTTACATTGGAATAAAATATCTTTACTTTTGAATATTACATTCAGATATTGTTACATTGGTATATAATGTGTCACGGGAGGGGGAATTCGTTCTACCCATTATTTGGGGTTATTTTTTTTTTTTAATGTTTCTAGTCTATTTTTTGGCTTGGTGTTAATTAAATCTGAATAAAGTTTGATTTTTGGAGTGCATGCTGGTTTCTTTCTTTCTCTATATATATTCTAAATGCTTGGCCTTGGCGTGGCACCCATTGTATTTGGTTATGGCAGATGGTATATATTGGAATGGTATATTTGTTGTGTTATATTTATGGTATATTTGGAATGGTATATTTATGGTATATTTGGAATGGTATATTTATGGTATATTTAAGATAGTTTGACTTAGACCTGTTCCAACAATTCGTGAGATCTTTAAGGTATCTGCTTTGAAGCATAACATTGTGTTTGTGTTTTGGAATGTGAACCCATCCAGTCAAATCTTTGTAGAAATCATATTCCTATTGTTTTTTTATATATTCACAGATGTAAACATCAGGTAAATGCGTATTTCAGTATAATTTACAAGAATATGATCATAATGCAAAACTCAGGCAAGTTTAAAATCATCCAAATAATCATTTATCCCCCTCTCTCAGTCTGGAATTTTATTGCATTTTATCAATTTCCCTAAATTATAGAAACTTATTCTGCACCGGTGATAGTTTACTGAATGTCCTTGGGTCTCCTTCAATATTAAAAAAAAAAAAGAAAAGGTTAATAAGTATTTGTACTAATGCTGAAGCTGTTTAAAAAACATTGATCCTGTCTCCCCCGAGGCATCATGTTTCGATTAAACAAATCAAAACCTATTTGCTTAATTAATTGCATTGCCATCTCTGAACCTCAGTGAGAGACTGTACCATATATGCCAGGTGTGCACTAACCAAACGTATATACACATAATTATGTATTCTGTCCTTCAATCTATTCCTATGTGTAGAGAACAGTGGGGTTTTGTCTACTTCCTCAGTTTTACTGGCCCCATCCTTGACATTTTTGCTGTGCATGCTGGGAGCTTGTCTCTGGATCTGCTGAAACTATTGTATCTCATTTATTGTACCAGGCAGTGACCTATCTATAAGCTATGTGGGCCCTTTACTCTCCTGCATACACACCCATGTGCCCAATTATCACTGTTTTTGAATTCCTGCTTCCACTGTTTATTTATATTCTTTAGGCATTGCATGCCAGATTATTAGCTGGCCCTGTAATATTGCAGTTTTAGTTTCTTCTTTGATGTGGCCAGTGGGACCCCTAACGTCTCTCGGCCCCAGCACCCCATGTAGTTCCAAAGCTGCAGTCAGGTCCCACAGCTTTACTACATCTTACATTTACTACATCATTACAGCGCTGTGTAAATTTACGACGCTTTATAAATAAAATGATGGATACATACATCTTAGCAGTATATTCCTTCCAACATGACTGCAAAAAACAATGGCACAGGTAACATCATACATGTAATCCAGAACTGACTGTAGAGGTTGGGCAGTGCCATTCTATGCTACCTGCCAAGTCTGTATATGGGAACTCCTGATTTAGGTTTCACCAAAATGCCAAGGGACATATTTATCACAGAGTGAATCCACCACACTAAATGACTATTTGACCATTGCATAGCAAGGTCAATTTCTGCATATTTAACGGTGTATTTACTGGGCAAATGGGCACGTAGCATTTACTGTGCGCTGTCAGATGAACAGAAGCAGTGTCATACTGTAGCACATTCATCAAATAAAGGAAAATCTTTGCACACATCTGATTAAAGAAGATAATGTCACTATAACTATCTCTTTCTATATTATTGACAGCGTACTGACGATGTACATGAATTATCAGAAACTGTATGTTGCCTGATAATAGCTGTAAAATTGACATTGATTGTTTTTACATTTGTTTCACTGGCAGATAATTTGACCGCTGCATTTTCTATGCTTTTTAAATAAAATCTCGCCAGAATAGTAACAGATACTCCCAGTTAGTCACTCTCATTCAGTGAAGTCAAATCTGCGGATTCAGTTCGCCTTGGAGGAATTGTCACATGATGAATACCCAAATTGTTATTCTTATTGAATAGAAGGAACGTAGTGCATAAATACGCAAGTAGCGTAAATTGTCAAGTTGGAGGAGAATTCGCCACACTGACGAAACTAAAGACCTTCAACAAAATAAAATCATTTCACACATTTCCATGACCGTTTGCACCTTTATAAATATACCTAAATCTCAGTTTGTCACATTTTTTTGATTAAAGTAACTGTTCATAGCACTAGAGTTGTTTCCACTTTTTCTTCGTCTGTTTATCCCAATCCCTTCTCTGCCAAATCTGTCCTCTTTATCCCTCCTCATCCATCTTCCTACTCTCACCCTTATTCATTATTCTTCCTTCTTTTTTTGTCCTAGATCTTGTTTCGGATACCAAGATTGTTTCATTGATTGCCGCTTTGCAAACAAAACGACTGGGTCTCTAATGATGGTCAAAAATTTCCTAAAATCAATCTCCAAATATCAGTTGAATCTGAAATAATACTAAAAACTACACAAGAAGTTATTTACAACGCATAGGGCGATATTTAATAAGCCCGAAAAGACGCAATTTCGTCTAATAGTGTGAGAGCACAGATAACTAACGCCTTCTGCAACTGTAAGCGAAACCAAAAGAAAATGAGCCAAGAATAAAGTAAAAATAATATGTCCCAGGGCCGCGATAACACATAATGATTATTCAGCTCTCTGTACGTGCAGCGGGATTGTTTGCCAATGCACAGGCTCCTTCATTTGCTTGCAAAACTATAAATCTGCAGCTCTGACAATAACAATCTTTTTATGATCCCTGAATTGTGACGTTTTTAAACCGCGGCGCTGATCATTCATTTGACTTTATCAGATCTCTGGAACCTTTTCAGGCTGCTAGTTAAAGGCAAAAATGATAAATTTGTAACCAGGCTCAGACTCGCCGGCACCAGTAACAGGATAAAACAATAGAGAAGATTATTTGTTATTTGGTAACTCTTATAGGAATCCTACATAATGTGTCAACTTTACAGCAGCTTTCACATGAAATTCAGATGTGACACAAGGTGATGTCTCTGTACACAAAACTATTTTATCCCCAAGTGCACTGTGCTTTATATTTTGTGCTGTCAATAATATTATCAATGAATATACTATTTCTCTGCCATGTTTGTTTAGAATTGTTATTGGAGATGTGTAGTTCGGGTTTTGCATTAATCTAATTAAGGGGGTTATTCTCTGAAGTTCAAATTGTCGTGTAAAAGGTGTGAACTCGCCAGCTAAAGGCAGTCGCAACTTTATAATGAGAATATTGTTGCAGTTGCGACTTTACAAAAGCAAATGTTGTTGAAGTCGTAACTTTAAAAATTGTCGCGGTCGTGACTTTATAATGGGAGAATTTGTCGCGGTCGCGGATTTGCTATGGAAAACCGTTGCTGGAGAATTCGACAGTCGAATTCTCAATTTAGACAATAACCCCCTAAATCTGACACTGCAGATGCGAGGGAGGTTTGAATTTTGACGGATTACCTAAAAAAATGAAAAATTTGAACCAATTCGATCTGAATCCAAAACACATTTAATGATGGATTTTTTTTGCTCCGATTTATCAAAAAACTTAATTGAAGTTTTTGAACCTCACTGAAACACAGAAAAAACATTTAAAGAACATGTTAAATAAAAATAAAAGCAAACTCTTCCCCTTATCAGCGATGCAGCGATGCAGCATACAACCAGGCTTACATGTTTCCTTACCTATTTTGATGTCTTCTTTTCTGACCCACAAAGTGGTCTTAGATGGGCTTACGTTGTCTGCGAAGCTCTTGCTCATCTTTCATTTATGATATAGTCCAATGGAAGGACATTCATCTTCAGCCACAATATAGTCTATGGAAGGTCTTAATCTTCTTCCTTAATATGCCTTATTCCAAGGAGTCTTGATCCACTGTCACTGCACCTGCTGCTAATCAGCACAAAGGAAAAAATATTGTTCCCTTTCAGGTAGGATCCACAGTTCCCAAGATAGAAAATGGAAGAGCTAGTACTTTGCAGACAACATAGACCCATCAAGGGCTACTTCATGGGTCAGAAGAGAAGATAACAGAAGAGATAAGGGTAACTTTAAAACTTCAAGATAAATGAAAGCCCTGTGCATTGGTCTTATAAGGAGAGAAGATACATAAAAAAAAATTTTTTTGTCTTTTTTTTCTCTGTTTTTAAAAAAATCTGCATGCCAGTCCGAATCCAAAGCCACTGTCAAAAAATATGAATCTAAACAAAGCCAAAACACAGCGATGGATCTGAATCCAGACTCGAACAAAAATCAAAACACAGGGAGTCCCCCGCACACCCCTAATTTACATGCTATTCCTATTTCAAGTGCTTTACCCGAACTACATCATGAACACATAGAGGGAAAAGGTTCTGTTTCTGCCACAAGAATCAAATAATTCTTTCTGCTTCACTACCTTTCCAGTTGCTATTCTCAGTGGGACCTACTTTCGCTGGGGCACTGGCCCACTAGCACTCTATAATGGGGTTCAAAGCTACCCTTGTTACCTGCCTAATCTGATACTAACACCAGTGTTTCCTGTTACAGGGCTTCTAATATCTGATTGAATACACTGATGTAATACAGAACTTTCCCACAGTTTCCATGGATTGTTCTTAAAAGTGTGCCAGTCCCTGAATGGTTTCATTTTACTGTAAAAACATGATTAATTTCCTAATCATGTCTTAAAGGTCAATGTTATGTTCTGCTCCACTAATTACATTCTCTTCTGCTTACTCTACATTTGTCAGATTTTCCCTTTTAAAGAATATAGTTTTATTCTGTTAGTAATTTTCCATAAATAAAACTACATTAAACTGAACAGAAGGTAAACCGAAGTTTGGGAAAAATATAAGGCTGATGTGACACAGGTAGCTTATTTACCTGATTTATTGTTTAGGAGGCTGGGCATGAGGACAGTCCTGTAAACAAGCTTGTGTCATATCATTGGTAATCTTCTGACATGCTTATCGTGGTTGGTTGCGTGACAACAACAAATCACACAGTGGACTGTCACTTTCCTATTAGCCATAATTGTCCTCACCAAACATTTGAGAAGAAATGCAAAATCTGAAAGTTGTGCACCTTGTCTCAAGTACATTATGGTTTCAAGCTTGGCTCAGAGAAGTGCAGAGGACGAGCTGAGCATTTTATTAGTGAGATTGGATTTGCTGCACACAACAAAAATCCAGATTTATTGCTGTGTAAATCAGGAGCTTACTCTTAGGCACGGTTCACACATGCACATATATATATATATACGCTGCGCTTCAAAAAATAAAACATGCGCCACAACTCCCTATGGCACTTACCTGTTCCGACCACACTAGCACTATATATGCGAGCATGGACATGTGCGAACGCTTGACATCATGTATTTGGCCGGCGTATATACGTGACACGAACAATGCGGCCAGATAGGAGGAGCCAAGAACACCGAGGGAGCGTTCACGCTGTTATGGGTAAAAGTACAATAGAAAAGCACGTCTAGAAAATAAACCGGACTGAAATACGCTGGCGTATTTTTTAGACGCACTTTTCTAAAAGCGCAGCTCATATATGCGCTTGTGTGAACCGGGCCTTAACAGTGCACATTCGCTAAAAAAATAATTTCCATTACTTGTCAGCTTATAGCTACTAACAATAAACATGCTAAACATGGACACAAATGAGTTATACAAATAAGTAGCTGGTCAGATATAAAAGTTTAGTATGGACATATTGCTTGATCAGTGGCATTGCAATAACCCTATCACTATGTGAAATGGCATCAAAAATAAGCAAAAAGCCAATAAACACAGAATCTGTGAAACAATATGGGATTTCCTGCACTAAAATTTTCTGCTGAATTAACTGTCTCCCTACAAATGTTTTTTTGACATTGACTATGAGTGTAAGTATGTATAGATTTATGAATAAAATGGCTGTGCAATTCTACGATACAATTATAATACATACATGGAAAATGCTTAACATAGTATAAGAAAAGTAAATTACTAGCATAAAATCATGAAGATACATCACTCTAAGGGGCTTATTTATCAGAGTGAAAATTCAACCTTCTCAGGGAATTGTCATCACTTCGAGTTGCTAAGTTCCAATTCTCTACTCCTTATTCACTAAACAGAGGATTCCAATGGTGAATACGCAGCTGCGTCAGTAACCGTCTCTTGTGTAGTGTGGCGTAGTCAGTTGGACAATAGGAGTCCTGTCATCACCCCCTTAATTCGCCACTTCAATCTGGCAAAGTAAAACTGACGGATGTGACACAATACGCCTTGTTGAATTCACTATTGTGACAGACTTTGAGGCTTGATGAATAGATTAATTACCTGTGCATGATGTGGCGCGAAGGCGCAAGCTGCTGAATAGGTCTCGAAATCACCACATGGCACAGTTTGCTGAATACACGAATATGGGTAAGTGGCTAATAAATGTGAATTCACACCTTTGCTCGACAATTCGGCCTCTCATGAATAAGTCCCTAAGTGCCAGGCTATGATTGAAAAAAAAGGATGGAGGCCCTTTCCCCATAGAGCTTGCAATCTAAATGGGAGGGAAACTTACATACACAGATCATAAGCATAAGTGCACCTGTCACCTCAAAACTCCAATACTAATTTAGATTCTACTAATGAAATAAACGATTTTGTAAATATATATGTATTTTAAAAAATGTACCTTTATACAGAATTTCTCTCTGTCATCTTCCCTGTCAGCCCGACTTTTCTTTCCCAAGTCGGGTTGGGCAGGGCTAAATAATGATTGACATTACAGCTCCTCCAATCAGATCCCTGCTAGATCGTGATTTAAGGGATCTGATTGGAGGAGCTGTAATGTCAATTATCATTTAGCCCCGCCCAATCCAACGGGAAAGAAAAGTCGGGCTGACAGGGAAGATAACAGAGAGAAATGCTACATAATATTTAAATACACATATATTTACAAAATTGTTTACTTCATTAGTAGAACCTAAATTAGTATTGGAGTTTTAAGGTGACAGGTGCACTTAGTGAGGAATGACATGAAAACCAGTGCTTGTTACTGGTAGGATTTGAGCTGGGCATTGAAAATACTGAGGGACTGGTCTTGGCGGAAGTAGAGGGGTAAAGATTTGCAGAGTCATGAGGTAGAAAGAGAGAAGGGTTTCAGACAGGAAACGGCAGTATTGGGGTGGTGCTTTGTGAGGAACGGAATTTGTTGTCTAGGTGTATACGGCCACACGAGTGTAGAGTATTATAACTATTAAATATATTTTATACTGTATAAGAAAAATGCTACAGGTTCATTGCTTTATTTAACAACCCCAAGTTCACATCCCCTTTGAATCTTTGATGAAATTCTTTTGTTTTATTGACTCACATAAGCAAATTCCTCCGATAGCTCAACAGCACAGAATTTGCAAAAACAATCATATCCATTTCTTGTAAATTGTCCTTGTTACTCATCTGTTTGTTTTCCAGATAAAATATAAATTTTATGTTTCTGGTTACTGATCAATGACAAGAGACTTACAGCGTCTGCTTGATCTACCTTGTTTGGTCTTGAAGGGAAAATGACTAGTTATTTTCACTGAATTCTAATAGGAGCAATAAAGAAATTGTCACAGCAGAAAAGTAAATATATGTAATCTTTATGTGAAATGAAATAGCAGTCATAAATGTCACAGTGACAGATATATCACAGAGTAAGCAAAGCTTCATAAGAAGAGGAACATAAAGTTTAATAATATGGCACTAGTTCATTTTTACTGCAGAATGCTAAAAATATTAACAGTAATATTCTGAGCAGAAAGTGATAATAGCAAACACAGAAGAGTTTTTCGGTTGTTTGTTTAAACACTTATTTTTCTAGATTTTCTCCAACATAAAAAGCAGTTGAATCAGATAATGGGAAGTGTAAATATACATGTTTGATGTGATATCTTCCTACATGGAAAAACCTTTGGTCTGACCCTATTTGTTGTGTGTGTATTTAGATATGTGAAATTAGACTGTAAGCTCCTCTGATGCAGGCCATATGTTAATGGTTGTGCGTTCCCTGTAAAAGGTCGGGGATTATTTTGTTGCGATATAAATGAAAGATATTAAAGTATTGAAAAGGGATACTGGAATTTCTAGCAGGGCAAACTCTTTGCCATAACAACCAGCAGAGCATTTAGGGATTGTAGGATACAGTGGCTAACATTTTTGTGCCAGTTAAAGGAGAAGTGTAGGCTTGTTAGACTAGGGGGTGATTCTGAAGTGGGGGCTGAAATATTTTCCACAGTACTCCATTGCTCCAGCGCTGGCCCCTACTTGCCTCAGAGCCCATTTTCCTGAATTTCACCAAGCTGGATAAGTACAGTAGCAGTATTACATCAGAATTCTGCTTCTATATTCGCTTAGCTCACCAGTGAAGAGGATTACAGCCTGCAGGGAGAAGAAATGAAGATTAGCACTGAGCAGGAGCCAGCGCTGGAGCAATGGAGCACATTGGTAAATATCTCAGCCCCCACTTCAGAATCACCCCCTAGTCTAACGAGCCTACACTTTTCCTTCAAAAAGTCATGCACTTGGCTGGGGAGTAATGTGTAATTCACACTTGGTTCAATTACAGAATGTAAACAGGTTATGAGTATATCAGTTGCAGGCTTGATGTATGCTGAGCTTTCTGATCTCCATCTTGTTTTTCAGTCAATTTCTCCAGTCCTTTGTGATTGGGCTTCTACCAGATCTGTGACGTCAGTAAGTCCATGGTGCATTGCATGTGGCCAATATTTTTTTTGTTTACATTCCCAGTCTTTGAATTGACCTATAGCACATAACTGGTACCCTGTACTTTACACAAGCTTCCTGTGACCCACTCACAGGAAGTGACATGTTTGGGGAGCGAAAGGGAAGAGAGCGCTGCGCTACAGCAGAGCTGACGTGAGTCAGGGCTGGGGAAATGGGGGGGGGGGGTTGTCCTGCTGCGCCTAGGGCGCCATGAAACCTTGTCCCGGCCCTGTTTGTTTCCCCTAGGGCCCCTTTCTTGTCACAGTGGCCACAGTGGGGAAACAAGGATAAGGAAAAATATAAACTCTTTTTTTGCTCAGGTATCTGTACTTCTTCACAACTGTTTCAGAGCATGGAACTTTGAACTAAACCTGTTGAGAAAATCCTGCCAGTGTTTGGCATATTCCGCATAACCTGCAGGAATTACAGCAAGACAGCACAGATTGTTTTCAGATAGCTTTGTTAATCATTATTGGAGCTATATCCTTCCAGATCTCTGACCTGTTTTTCTAGGCTTGCCTTCACATTGCCAGCTTTACCCGTTGTTTGGATTGCGTGCTTAAAGAGAACTTTGCAGTTGTGAGATATGAACATGGGAACTTATTGAACTATCTGACCTTGTGAAAGCTCAATGTCAGTAGATGATAAATATTAAGGCTTATCATTTTCAAGCAAGTCATCCTGAAGATGTGTACAGCTCACAACATCCAGTGACACTATTATAATGGCAGCAAATAATGCAATATATTTTAGTTGAACAGCGGATTCCCATAGCAAATCCACGACTGCGACAATTTTAAAGTCGTGACAATATTCCCATAGTAAACTACAATGTTCCCATAGTAAACTACAATGCTCCCATAGTGACGTACAATGTTCCCATAGTGACGTACAATGTTCCCATAGTGACGTACAATGTTCCCATAGTGACGTACAATGTTCCCATAGTGAAGTTGCGACTGGGACAGTAGCAGTCTATTGCGATCGTCTTTAGCTGGCAAATTCACACTTTTACGCAACAATTTGTACTTTAGTCAATAACCCCCAATGACACTTGGGGGGGGGGTTATTTTGTAAAGTCTGAATTGTCATGTAAAGGTGTGAATTTGTCAGCTAAAGACGATCGCAATAGACAGCTACTGTCTCAGTCGCAACTTCAATTTAAAAATTTAAATTGATTTAAATAACGAGGGAATTAAAACTGTCTTTTGACTTTATGAGAAGTGGTAAGTAAATGCAACAAACTGAGTGTTGTGTAAAGTCACAAGGCTGTTTTGAAGCAGTTATCATTGAAACCGATGGGATGCAATTTGTAAAGGTTTTTTGGTGTTTTGAAGAAAATACATCTCTTAGGGGGATATTTATTAAAGCCTAAGGGCGAAATTTATTAAAATCGAAAATGCCATTTTCGATTGAAATAATTCGAAAATGGCACTTTCGATTTACTAATTTCGAGTTTCATTTGAAATTTCGAC
>JAKJJM010182063.1:0-12665 GCA_021901965.1 Pipa carvalhoi
CTGGCACTTAAAGTGAATTATCCTTGTGATACTATACTTGTATTGTTTAATGCACTTTTCCCATGTCTGTATTATATCTGTATTGCTGAATTGTACAGCGCTGCGTAAATTTGTGGCGCTTTATAAATAAAATTATACATACATATACATGTTTAGCATCTTCTGAGGGTAAGGATCCACCAGGCGTTTTGTTGTGACTTTACAACATATAGTGAAAGACATGAGAAAAGGCCATTAAAACATGATAAAACAAATGCCCATTTAAGTCAGGGACGAACAGCATGGAAACACAGTGATGGTCACAGTGCAGTTTATCACGACAAACACTCCACAATTATATTTTCATGTGGCAAACCCCACGGTAGCAATAAGCACTTGTGGTTGAATGTGGTCACCTCTTAGCTTCAATAGGTGTACATTATGTCACTACCTTAACCACATGTGGTAAAACAGTGACAAATAGTCAGGTGGAGCCTTACCCTGAATACCCTAAAAAAAATCTAAATATGTTATGATTAGATTTTTCAGGTTGTGTCTTTTTAAATTTAAAGGGAAATAAAGGATAATAAAAATTTCAGTTATTTAAATATTTATGGCGAAATTTATTAAAATGGAAAAAAATAAATTTTAATCGACTTCCTGATTTCGATAAGTATCGCCGAAATTTACCGATATCGGATGGTATTTTCACGATTACAATCTGATTTTACAAAAATCTGCTGCAATATTTTTTTGATATCGATTTCCGATTTTCAGATGCGTTTTTCGCAAAAAACAGCACATTCCTGATATCGCGATATCAAAAATAGCCGATATCGATTAATTGATAATCGTGATATCGATTTTTCGATATCGATTAGTCGATATCAAAAATCGATTTTTCCTGATTTTAATAAATTTCACCCTTAGTCTAAAATAAGCATTTTGCTAATTAAGCCAAGGATCACGCGCGTCAATTTTCTACTGTATTTTTATAAAAAATGCCAGCTCATTCAGAGTGGTGAATTTTCCTACATGTTTTAAAAAAAAATAGCATTCGGGGCGTTACTTCCATGTGAAACACCTCTGTATCTCTGCGCTTTTCCCTCATGTGTGACTGCTATAGTTTGACACAACCATTGCCACTAGCGCAGGAAGAAGCTCCTCTTAGGAGCGAAACGCGTCCGCTAGGCTATCCCACCCTGCTATAGACCGGTTTGTACTTCCATGTGACTTTTTTTATCGCTCATGTCTACTGTTTAGTTACCACCTCGTTTAAATTTCTATCTATGATGCATTATTTTTATCCATGCAGTATTAGGGTGTTTCATCAGTGAAGTCTCAGTCCTCTTTGATTCTCTACATTTATGTAATTCATTGTGGTTTGGAAACCTTTCTGAGTTTATACTCGTTTTTAATTGTTTTTAATACATTTTTCTTTTTGTTATGTTCACTCTTATAATAAAGCTTGACACTATTTTTTTCATTACATAGTGTGCATACGTTTGTTAAGGCCTTTCTTTTTTACTTTTTTTTGCCTGGATTTTGCTTTTAGACCTTTAGTATAGCAGCTATATTACATTAGTTGTGTGCACACTCCATTTTGTATATGTTCTGACTGCTATAGTTTGATTCCTATTGCTACTAATCCTGTCTCATTTTTCATGTTGGTTTTTATGCAGTTGAAAACACGCAGCAAGATGCGTCCAATTACATATTTCTCTCTATGAAATGCTAGTGTGTCAGTGCACAGCCAATACTTATTACTTTCAATGTGTTTTCACAACCTCGTATTTTCAGTGTTTTTTCACCGCGAAAAAACGTGGAGCAAAATTTGCCCTTACTGTTATTTTTTCACTTTTCCAGTTATGGCTTCCTGAATTCCCTGTCTGCCTAAACATGCTTAGTAGAATCCCTGTTTCAATTGTTACAATGAGCTCTTTAAAATGTATTTTCCCTTGTCTGTATTTTATTTGTGTTGTTAAATTGTACAGCGCCGAGTAAATTTGTGGCGCTTTATAAATAAAATTAAACATACAAAATTATACATACAAATTATAATGATCTTTACAACTGAAGTGAATACAAATTCAACAGTCGAATTCTCACTTTATTCAATAATCCCCTTCTTCAGCTTACTGCTTTACAGTCTAAAATGTACATTTAGTACAGAGTTTTGACAGTAAACTTCAAACAACAAAAGCAGAAGGAATTCACTTGGTAGTCAGAGATTTAGTAATGTAGCCTTTTCATTCAGATTGTAAGCTCTTCTTCCTCTTGTGTCTCTTGATGTCTGCCACTCTGGTAAAAGTTCTTGAAACCAAAGATGCAGACTGTGCTTCCCCTTTAAGAAAAAAGAATATATATATATGGTGCAGAATTAAACAATAAATTGGACTGTAAAAATTCTCTATTTGTTACGCTTGCTTGATATTTATTTTACTTGCACAATTTCTGTACAGAGTAAATGGAAAATGCAAGGGCTCTGGTGCAAAACATGGACCACATGGGCCACCAAAACCATTGCAAAACCTCTTCCACCATCTTCACCACTGGGTTACATAAAATAGTGTCAAGATGCATTGGCCATTAATCCAGGTATAGTGCACTATGTCATAAAACATACCCAGATACAGTGCCATGGCCATACCTTAGCCAAATACAATCTACATAGCCTTATGAAATGCCTAGATATTGTGAATTGCAAAGGATCCTAACGCATACACAGCCAAATGGCTTATGGTTATGCCTCTGTGTCCAAATGCAGAGCTTCATATTGTGTAGTGCCAATAAGTCATGCTGTGAAACAGTGCAGAAGGCTCTGAGATATCCCCAGATAAAATACAAAGCACCCAGAAACAGGTGCACATACAGTGCAGTGCCAGACATGCTCCCCAATACAGCAAAAATTGGTCATAAGACATAATTAATGCAGCTAACCTTCAAGCAAGCATATTCAAAACAACAGACATTCCACAAAGCATACCTGATCCAACCAAAGAGGTCCCACTGGCGTGCTTGCAGAAGGGGATCATAGAGAAGCAGAGGTGCAGAAAGGACACAGAAGAGCATCCATGCCTTCTGGAACTATGGACTTGGTTGCAACTGTCCTCCTGTAAATAAAAATGCATGTGTGGAAAATGCATTGCATTGTACTCTATTACATTTGCAATGAAAAATGAATTCTATCCTTTTCATTTGGCTATGCAACTGAGCTCTAACGTACTGTAATTCTGTGCATCCAAGTGGAGGTCTATGAGCACCAAAAGCACTGGGTGTCATACAGAGCATGTCCAGCACATTTGGATGCATAGTACTTTCAAGCAAACATGTATTTAGCCTTCATGGTTTTAGGTGTATAACTTACCCTGTTAAGGAATTTTACCAGTACAAGCTTGTCTGCTTGCAGTAATTGTAGTCTATACAATCCACTCTAAAATGTTCTATCATTTTTTTCCCTCTATTTTGTGGATTTCTCTCCTCCTAAAAACAGCAGTGGCACCTAAAGCAAGGGATGCCAAAATAAGCCTCCTCCTGCCAAACACACACAGAATCCCTGCAAATACTTTTCTTACATTATACACCAGAACAGTGTCTCATGCCATTTAAGTGATTAGACCAAAACCAAGACACAGGAATCAGCTGACTACCTTCTCTAATCCACAATTTCCACCATCATTGCCTTCTAAGGTCAGCCTATTTACCATCTAATAAAATCAGTGCATAGCTGGTCATGTACATTGGCACACAGAAAGATGCACTGCCAGACTGGATGGTAAAATACAGTTCAGTAGCAATTGATACTGATTTGTGCCAGGCACTGGATAAATGATTATATTAGTATTTAATGTATACATTAAGAAACAATGCCATCTCTGCAGCAACTACCTCTTCTGTCTCCCATGGTTTGTGACTAAGGTCTTTATTGACTAAAGGTTGAATAGTAGCATAAAGCTCTGAAGTAAGAGTTAAAAAGTGAAGCTGTAGATGGAGCAAACTTGATTTCCAAAATACAAATTACTCGTCATTCATTTTAGCAGGAGTGGCTATATGTCCCATTAGGCTTCAATAAAGATGGTTGTGTAGTACCTTTGTTAGACAATTTACACCAAGAGTACTATTGACTACAGGGATTACCTATTACCATTGGGCCTGAAGCTTAAATGTGTTTATATCTTCAATAAGAAAGATGAGTACTGTAGTATTGTATGATACTTTATTTGGACTAACAGTTCATTGTATAAGACAAACTTTCAAGAGATATTCCCTCTTCATCAGGTCGAAGCAGTACTAAAGGATACACAGTTTGTAACAAGTTTATATCTTTAAGTAACTTTCCTCTGCGCTTAAGCTGTCTTTAACTGATGTCATGCTTGCTGAACTTTAAGCAGAGCATAAAAGCTAATGCAAACTACCCAATGTGAGAATCAAAGCACAGGTGTTAGGTGGATATTCTTTCTATCATTCACCTTACCTGACAAAAGAATGTAGGGTTCAGCCTGTGCAATATTGAATGCCATTATTACACAACACAGGAAACTATTGTTGGGATTTGTGCTTACCCTTTCAGTTTTCTGTGTGTCATGACAATAAACATTTAGGGCCAGATTCCGTATGCTCCAAACTTCTGCGGAAATGCATTTGCGAAGGCATTTCCGCAAAGTGCATGAGGCGCCCCGCTCAAATAGTCGTGGACGCACTTCATGCACTTCGAGAGCAGGTGAACAAAGTGGTAGAGCGTCCGCTGTGTTCGCTTGTCCTTGAAGTGCATGAAGTGCGACCGCGACTATTTCAGCGGCGCGCCTCATGCACTTCGCGGAAATGCCTTCGCAAATGCATTTCCGCAGAAGTTTGGAGCTTACGGAATCTGGCCCTAAATGTACCTCCCTTGGTATGCTTTTACATTGTGTATGATAAAGAAGACTATTACATTTTCTGTTTAGATATGATCATCCATCCAAAGGCTTTTATAGTATAAAAAATATTTTTGCAGAGAAGTACAGGCACTTCTAGTTTTACCCCTAATTCTCAGCTTATTAACAATTAAGAAGGGAATTTGATTCCTAATAAATGGACTATGGAATTTATACACAAATGTATCTGTTCAGCCTAGTCTACTATTTATTGATGTCACTGTAAGACAAATATAATGAGCACATCAGCTGGTGGGATATACCTTGTATTGAACATAATACCTGGCAAACAAATACAAGCCTGGGCAACAACAGTATAATACCCTTAAAATGCCATCATCCAGTCTTTGTGGGAAACATATTCACTCTGTAAAATAGCAATGTCAAATGGGGTTATTTTCTAAAGTCTGAATTTCCCCTGTCAAATTCACAAGTAGCGAACTCCCATTATAAAATCGCGACTGCGACTAAAAAATTGTCACAGTCGCAATTTTATAACAGGAGAATTGTCGCAGTCGTGACTTTATAATGGGAGTTCGCTACTTGTGAATTCGACAGGGGAAATTCGGACTTTAGAAAATAACCCCCAAACTGATTAAAACTTACTGTAAAAAAGTGCTATAAAAAATGAAATGTTCTGTAAAGCAAAAGCTGTCCGTGTCATTTAAACAACCGCACGAAGTGAGGGTTGTTTCCAAGCTTAGCTTCTGCAGAGTGACTATGTGGCAAATAAGGAAGCAATCACAGATGGAGAGTTTCAAGAACACAGTAAATAATATCATGTAGGTGGCTTGGAAAGTACTGTGAAATTTTTGAAAAGTTTGCAAAGCAGTTGGTGTTTGTGCCAGTGGACATTTCTAGAAAACAAAAAAACCGCATTAACAAAGAAAGATGTGCCTCCTCCATATCTAACACAAAGCTTTTATTGTAAATTCTGCCTAAACATGTAGAGTTGGTGATGCTTATCTCTTGGAGACTAATCATAGGAGTAAAAATCTATCCCATAATACAGCCGGTAGCATGAAATCATATGAAAAATTATGGGGCGTTTGAAAATTGTACCAGCTACATGTGTATTGTTCTAATGCAATTTACCTAATAATCCAAATCCCAGCATTTTGGTACTTTTATGGCAATTATTCAGTAGTAGTGAGTGTCAGCACTATAATTTTATTAGTAATATAACATCACTTATACCATCAACATATATATACATTTTTATATATTTTATATTTTTAAATATTTTTATATATAGCATTAGTGAAACATGAAAATTGATTAAGATGTGAATAGAAACTGCACAATGAAACTTCATAGGATACAAATCCTCTATATCAAACTGCTTATAGATAAATAGAAGTGCAGTTCCCACCAAAGTTACAGTTTCCCCCTCCCCAACTCCTTTCAGTATGTTCTATTAAATTCTTCTCAAAGCAATCAAAAACTTCTTAATTCAATCCTTCCTCTCTAATACACAGCCCCATTCATCTCTATCAGCATGTGAAACATATGGGATTTTAATGTACTGAATTTTTAATGTAAATCCACCAAATGCAATTTTAAATTTCTCCTTTCTTAATATTCAGATCTAATTGATTTACATTTAAAATGCAGTGCCATTTTTCATGTGTTGGCAGTGTGAAAAGGTCACATGATTTCCCACTACAGCAGACAAAAATGTGGTAGTGGTACTGAAATAAACACACAAATACACATACCGAAGAAGGGGGGTATGGGGAGATATGAGTGGATACACGAGTTAGCATTAAGAAATGGGTTGTGCACCTCTTTAGTTAAGTCAATGGGACTTCTGGTTCTTCCGGTTTATACACAGTATTTGTCTACTGCATGTATGTATGTATATTGCCTGTAAAATCTCCAATTAATGCTATGGCCTTTGGCCTTTGGTAGGGTGCAGCCTTCCACTTATGTTAAAAGCTGTTGGCTAGCAAGGTAGAGGGGGATCCCTGGATTTCATAACTCCTTTGCAGGAAGTTAATACTGTAAGAAATGTCAGTCTGACATTAGCCTTAGGGTAAGGTCACACAGGCACATTTTGTGCAGAAATAACACAAATTTTTTCACCTAACTTGTTACCAGCTTTCCCTTTGGGGTAAGGCAAATCAGCAAATGTCATCTGAGTGTTAACAGCAGGTTGTCAGGTGTTATGGGAAAGCAACAACTGGTCTTATTAGCCTGAGAGGCAATAGACTCCTTCAGATAGCTAAATGATATCACAACAAAAGTTACCCTTCGATTATAGCCTTAACTATTAATACGCTGTAGGCCGTGCTTCCATCATGAACTGCACATTGTAGCTATTCCTACATAGCTGGCTCCTATGTCCTACATGCATATACATCTATGTATCTATATAAAAGAACTGTTGCAGTTGCCAGTACCACATCTTATTCCTCCAGCTAGAATTTTCATTCAATCACATGTAATGCTAATTGTCTATTGATCTCTATGGAAACTGCATAGACAGACTGAGTTATAGAGTTTTCAAGTCATATCATGTTCCTTTTTTTGACAAGGTGCAGAGTATTATTACTTTCTTTGACAGAAATCCCTGTCTTGTTAAATATATATGTTAAGCATTTTTATTTTACATGCAAAAATATTTTGTTTTATTTTAAGAGGTAATAGAAAACTACATTTACTTCACAAAGAACACAAAATGCTTATGCAGGACCAGAGAAACAACTGGGCGGATGGAACTGCACCCCTATATAAACACTGGCCCACTCTTCAGATCCTGGGATCTCAGTTAAAAAGAGAGGACTTTAGTGGATACTTCGCTTTGGTTCAGACCTTTGGTGCTAATAAGTATGAACAAAAATCACTTCACCTCTAAAGTATTATGGTATTTTATCTTTAAGCTACTTTATGGGGGTCATTCCGGAAACTCCGAATTTTCCATCCTGAACTCACTGATAGCGAACTCCCATTATAAAATCGTGACGCGACAATTTTTTAGTCGCGGTCGTGATTTTATAATGGGAGTTCGCTATCAGTGAATTCAGAAGGGCAAATTCGGAGTTTACGGAATAACCCCCTCAATCTTTAAACTATTTTATGGGGGCCATTCCCAAAACTCCGAATTTTCCATCCTGAACTCACTGATAGCGAATTCCCATTATAAAATCACAACCGCAACAATTTTTTAGTCACGGTCGCGATTTTATAATGGCAGTTCACGATCAGTGAATTCGGGACGGAAAATTCGGAGTTTCTGGAATGACCCCCTAGATGTTTGAACCATTCTAAATCAGATTCAAGGTATTTAGGGGGTCATTCCGGAAAAGGTGAATTTCCCATGCCGAATTCACTGATAGCGAAGTCCCATTAGAAAGTTGCGCCCGCGACAATTCTCCCATTATAAAATTGTGACCGCGACAATTTTTTAGTTGCGGTCGCGACTTTATAATAGGATTTCGCTATCAGTGAATTCAGCACGGGAAATTCGCCTTTTTCGGAATGACCCCTTTAGTCTCTTTATAAGGGTTCCTGGGCTCAGAAATTAAGCAGCGAAGGGCACTGCACATGTCTTAGATATAATGTAAAAAAAAAAAAATTTCCCAAATGCAGATTAGATTATTTTTGGCATCAGCAATAAATTACTTCTCCCAAAAACAGCTGAAGAAAACTAGAATTGTTTTGTATTGTCATGAGCAGTTTGGTTTCAGATTGATCTGACATTGCATATCCGAGGCTGGTTAGAAATATGTCAAATATATATATACAAACCAATATGAACCAATTATAGAACATATACTATTTTGGAATTTTTTTTTTCAGACTTTACTGAATTCTAAAACTGTGAATCAAAACCTGGAGTTTGAAGTAAATTTCAAGGTTTCCTATTTAATGTTGCGGTGTGTTTATTATTCCATTGGTGTGTGGCTTTTTTTTGTTGTTTGCCACCTTTTTCTTTGGAGTAGCGGTTCTATGTATGGTGGTCCTTGCCATCCCTGTTTTGGAGTTTCTGGGATTTGTAGTCTTTTGCAGAAAATGCGCATGTCTGTTGGTGTTCTTAGAGTTGCAGTCTTGCTGTTTCTGGTAGCTGTAAGGGCAAAGGGGAATCCCCACCTGTATTTGATATTGTTTTTTTGGAGTGTTTGTAGGAGTGGACCGAGTGCTCTGTGTTGTGCCAGGGTATATTTTCATAGATATGGGTATAGGCTTATTTGTGCTTTTTTGTATATGATGTATGGTCTGCCCCTCATCTTTTGCATTATCTCTTCTTTGGTTGCGTAGTAGTGGATACGGCATATTACATCTCGTGGATTGTTTGGGTCTTCACTTCTGGGTCTGAGTTCTCTGTGTGCTCTGTCGATTTCGATATGTTTGTTAGGTGGTTTTTCTCTAATGAAGTTAAATATGTTTGTTAGCGTTGGGATTAGATCTTTGTGTTCAATATATTCTGGTAGGCCTTTTATTCTTATATTTTGTCTGTTGCGGTTTTCTGCGTCATCAATTTGGGTCTGTATTTGGCGTATTTGTAAAGCCTGATTTGTTAGTCCTTTGTGCAGAGTAGAGATTGTTTCTGTGTTTAATTCCACTTCCTTGTCTGTGTTCTCTAGGTGTTTTCCAATTGTTTGGATTTCTTGGTGGATATGGTTAATTTCAATGCGTAGTCTAGTTTCTACTTTTTGTACCATAATTTTCATTGTTGCTTGCGTGGGTAATGCCATTATGTGTGCTCTCATGGTGTTGTCATCCTACATTTTTGTTGTTTCTGAGTTCCTGTTTGGAAATGGTTGTATTTGTCTTTGATGAGGAGATGTACTGGGTGTCTGTATGAGTTGGGGGTTTTTTGTAATTGTTTGTGTTCCCCCTTACCTCATAGGGTAGTGCCTGTGTCTCCTCTGAGCTCTCCTCTGTGGGATCCCCATCAGTTTTCTCTGTTTCCATCCAGATTCGTTTGACAGCTGTGTCATCTGGGGCTGTGCTGGTGATCTGTGTGTCTCTCCTGTGCGCACACGTAGGCCTCTCACTGGCTTGGTCCATCAGTGTGTGCGGGACCTTGTGTGTTATGGGGCCCGCCTCTGCCTCTGTGCAGTGAGTACGCGCCCACGCTATTCCCTGCCTGCTCGGTGTATCGGGTCGTTTATGTGATCCTTTAGGTTTGCCCATATTCATTTAGGTGGTTTTTTTGATCTGGGTGCCGGTAGATGTTTTACAGTCAGGGATGATCTGGCCAGCGCTGTTCTGTTATGCGATCGCCATGATCCGTTGCTAGGCTCATTCCTAAACTGACTGTACGTACACTTGCAGACAATAAGCATAGTTTTGAGTTTTTATCTTTTTCATTTTTTTTAATGTTCCAATTTTGCATTTTCTAAATATACAGTAAGATGTTTTGCAAAATCAGTAACATTTGTTTTGGGTTATTAATAAAGTGTTGTTACTGTAGGGAGGCCTACATCTTATTGAGCCGCCCTGAGCCGTGCCTCTCTACCAAGAATATCCAACAGCAGGATCCAAAGTGATAAAGCAAATAGACCGAACCAGCTGGAACATATGCCAGCAACAATAAATTACCTGGCAGGAAAGAGTTCCCCATAATCCTCATCTAGGGGGCTATTTATAATATAAGCCTTTTTCCTGTTGAAAAAGAACATTGATATTGATCTGAAATGGAAGGGGAACCACACTGAAAACATTGCCGGTTTCACAGATCGGTTTTTATTGATAATCATCATTTTCAATATCAGCAATTTCTTGTCAATTTACATAAATCAGCAGAATCAAAATAAATTGAAAAGGTCAAAGTGATCTTTATAAATATCCCCCATGGTGCCTAGACAAGTGTTTTCATGAGTGTATTTAGTTGTTTGCATACACATCACTGCTTTATGCCGTTTTTAAACGTGTTTGTGCATCACCAGTGTGCCATAGACGTCCTGATGGCTGTAATGAGTATTTGCTGTTTGCTGGAGGGTTTTCTGTTTGATTTCTTTATAAAATTGAGAGTTTCTGGATCTGCAGAAGGGAATTGATGTATATATAGATGTGGCCTGGTTTCTGCTTTATTATATAGTATATTTCTTTTCCTTGTACTTGATATGTTTAAGGTGCTGGCTGTGTTTCTGGCTGAGGCTTGATTTGGATCACAGCCTGAGACTATTTAGATAGCACAGTCAAAGGGAGCTAGCATGATTTACTTTACAGGCTGCATTTGTGTCTGTCTCCATAGTATTGGTTTTAGTGCGTGAGTGTGGTAGGTGGGGGTCACCTCACTGCATTGATTGCTGATCCCAGCAGTGCCTGCTGCAGCAGAACCACTTCCAAGCTGAGAGGACAGCAACAGAATTGTAATGAGGGAAAAAGATATGAGGATAAAAACAGCACAATCTGACACTCTGTTTCACTGCAGGAAACATACCTGTAACCATATCAACCTATTCATATCCCTGCATCTTCTATGAAGAAATTTACCAGGGAGTGCGTAAACTGACCCGTTTCCCCATGACTCACAGATGGTTAAAATACATTTTATTTTTTTAGAAATTATCAATAAAATGATGCAAATCTGGCCATGTACTTTACTGGGTACAGTACGTGCACTGCTTCCCTGTCCCTGTTTCTTGCCACATGAAATTTACAATGTCGTTACAAATTTAGTGTTATTTGATTGCCAAACCAATGACAGTTATGCTTACTGTGCAATCCGCTTAGAATGAAAGAGGCAGCTCCATTGGACTGATAATATATGATCAAACAGCAAAACATTTTTGTGCCATTTTTGTCAAATTATCTAAATTATTTTTTCAGTTTTCTGTATCTCCAGCTGGATTTTTTAAATTTTGATGGATACTTGCTTTCTGGTATTCAACAACATTGAAAACTGTTCACTATGTGGTGAAAATAAACAACAAAAAAGTGAAAATACAATTCGCTGCTTGATAAATAAACCACAAAGCATCAACAGAACCTTCTGACTGGAGGGGTAGAACTCACCCAAGGAAAAAATTCCTTTCATTAGCAGCCGTCTGGCACACTAGGGCCCAGTCTTCTTGACCCCTTTAAAATCAAAGAGAAGAATATTTACCTGTATTTAGGCTTGTCCTCAAATTTATTTCGAAACACCTTTAGGGGGTCATTCCGGTAGCTCCGAATTTTCTGTTCCGAATTCACTTATAGCGAAGTCCCATTATAAAGTCGCGACCGCAACAATTCTTCCATTATAAAATCGCGACAGCAACAATTTTTTAGTTGCGGTCGCGACTTTATAATGGAGGTTCGCTATAAGTGAATTCGGGACAGAAAATTCGGAGCTACCGGAATGAACCCCTTTATGTCCTCAGTGCTACAGGGCTGATTATTAAATAATATAAATGCATACTACAGACTACACTGAATAATCTGCAGCCCTGCAATACACAATAATTATTAACCCTGTAGTATGGAGATTTAAAGATGTTTAGTCTTAAAGGTGGAGAACAAAAATCTATTTCAACTGCCCGGTAATCAGTTCAGCTATATTCCAAATGACTACAGCAGTATATAGCATAAACTGGAAATGATCATAAATTAGTGGTTCGGCATGTGCTTGCACATTGTACATGCAAACATTGCCTTTTAAACAGAGACTTATGAAATATATCTAAGGCAGTTCTGAATGGATTTCAGTATAGCCTTGCACACTGCATTTTTTGATATTTTCCCTCTTTAAAGGAGAACTATAGTCAGATTACATCTTTACATATGCAGTACTATACCTTAGTGAGAAGCGTTTCCCCCATTAGATGTTTCATGTGAAGCAGA
>JAKJJM010182108.1:0-11294 GCA_021901965.1 Pipa carvalhoi
ATACCCGATTTCCATATTATGGAAATCGAGAAACACCGATTTCCATAATGTGGAAATCAGGACTGCCCATATTAAGCCTGAAAAGACTCCGGTGGAGTCTTTTCAGGCTTAATAAATACCGCCCTATGCATCATTTAACCCATATGGTTGCAAAGTTTCCAACATGTCTATCCCGAGGGCCTCCCTCTGTAGTAATTTTTTTGATATCTTCTCCTTGGTTCGTTAGGTGAACCACCTCTACTACCAGCCACTTAAGTTGGGAAGTGCTACGTTCTTTCTCATAAAAATGCTTAAATACAGAGATATTTGTGGTGCTTTCTGTCTTGTAATTTATGGTATCACCTTTTTAGCCTCGTTTTACAGACCTGTAAGTCTAACCTATATGTGCGATGCCATAAGGGAATTTAAGCCTGTAAACTGCATTGTGGGTTTCACAGGTAGCAGAGTGTTTATAACTTTATATTGAGTCCCTCTTCTCTGATGAGTTAAGTACAAGCTGTAAGAGCTATAGTACAGCACTTGAACATAAAGTTATGAAAATAATGTAATGAAAATGAATTTCAAATAAAATAACTAAGTCTACAAAAAAACTGATTCTAAGGTTTCAGTGACAACCAAAACAAAAACAAACCCACACAGTGAAGTACAAAAAGTGAAATAATGCTAAAAATTGGGCCACAGACAAGCTGATATATTGGTAATTATACAAATATATCCCCGCCCCCCTGGAAATATATTCCTAAGGGAAGGGGGATAGAACTTGAAAATCACCGCTGAAATTCACTATCTGATAAATATGCCCCATAGCTTTTTGCTTTGAATAATAAAGATATCATTCCATAGGCTCCCAATTGTAACCAAGAGAAAGAATTCTAAACTATTATTATACAATTCTGAATAATTATGCTGGCAGTCATATGCAATATTACAAAACTTTTGTCAAAACACTTTTAGAATCAAAACAATTGATTGCATGCGTCTACTGGAAGCTTCCTTCGAAAAATGTTTTATCTTTTTAGAAAAAGCATTGCCAAAAATTAGAAATAAACAGCCTAAGTGACACAAGTGTAAATGGAGAATAAATACCTTTTCTCAACAAGCAAATTTACCTGCAGGGTTATTTTTTTAATGCTGAATCACTGATGCTAATCAACGTGTATTCACGTTTTGCAAGAAATGGAAAAAAATACCTATGTAAAAAAATAATGGATCCACATAAATATAAGAGTGCTTATACACTTGCAATAAAATGAATTATCCCTGAAAAGGTTAGTTATCTTTTCTTCCTCTGGTTTGGTTTTGTGTACAGATATATTGCACCTTGTCCATATCATTGTATCCAGAGATTAGTAGCTTAATCACAATTTCTACATATAGTGCCGCTGGTTTTAAATTTTAACAAACTAAACCCACATTCGAAGGGAGACAACCCCTTTAATAGCAATTAATGATAATGCAATAAAAGTAATAACATGTAACAAATCTTTAAGGTGACTGGAATGTCATTTTCAAGATGTATTTCTCCCTATAAAAAATGTAAACCATAAATATGCAAATGGAATAATCAGTGATCATAAGACTTATGGTAACCATCAGAGGTATTCCAGTTAGCTTTCCCACAATGCTTCATCCACTTCCTGCTTTCAACATCACTTATTACAATGAGCAAATACTATGATGAAAGTCATTCTGGGAAGTTAAAGTGAGTAGTAGCTGCTGTATTTTAATTTTCAATAAAACAGTCATAGCAAAGCATGCAAAGGACCCAAATGCCTTTTCCTATTATATATTTAATGCAGACTTTAATGCGGAGTATTTCTAGAAAGAAAGAAATTACACTTTACATTAATAATTTTTACTGTATTTAATAGACCATAAGATTTTTGCATTTTCTTTAAAAAAAAGTTGGACTAGTAAAAAGTCTGTCTTATGGTCAGGTAGTAATAATGGAACTAATACATGTCTTACATGTCCAGAGAGAAAATGCTCACAGGAAGGAGTTGCACCGCATTGACAGAAGACAAAGGCAACTCAGCATTCTGATTGGTCAGTTGGAACAGGAAATCCAACCCAAAATTACAGTCTTGAAGACAAGCTGAATATTTCATTAATGAGTGCTTCCTGAGACTGCAGCTGTTTCCAGCTAGTACATAAGGGGATTGAAACTTTGCAGTCGATATTTTTCGATCTGTTACCACTGGGAAAGTGCTCTAAGAGCTTATGACACTTTCCCAGCGGTAACAGATAGAAAAATATCAATCAGAAAAAAAAAAACAATCAGTACCCGTTTTTTTTTTATCATCGATAAAATTTGAAAAGGCCGAAATTGGCCTTTTCGACTTTTACAAATTTCGCCCTTGGGTGTGGAGAAATTAGCATGGCAGCAGCCTATATTTATTTCCAAATATTGCATACAAATCATATATTTTGCTTTCAATGTTTGCTATTATTATATTGTCCAGACCATAAGATACACATTACTAAACAGAATTGTAATAATTTTTTTCTTTTTAATATACATGTAAAATTGTAGGTGAGGGGTGTACCTTATGTCCCAATGTGCTGCATTGTCCAAAAATATACTGCATTAAGTTTCCATAAATAAACAATGACAGCGGGTTTGTTTGTCCTGTAGATAAAATACGGCTTTAATCAGGAAAGCAAACACAAAGGAGTAAAAAGCTGGAATTCAACTTCAAAGCAATCTATACAAGCGCTGTTTATGAATAGAATTCATGGCGATCCGAGTGTAAGTATAAAGCAATATCTAACGTTTTATGGGATCAATCAGACATGCTGTATAGCGTCTCGAATTTGGTCAGATGCGTTTTGATTTATTAAATAAATAAACTGGTGTACATTAGCTAATTCGATATAGTATAATGAAGATTTAATTTCTTTCATCTAAAGTGCTTTATGGGGAAAAACCGAACAAAGAGGTGATAACCATGTGTATCTAATCTAATGTAGAATAATGGAGATTTGATTTGTTCTGTCTTAAACATTTTATGTAGAAACCTGAACAAAGGGGAGATATGTAATGTCTGATGAATATAATGCATTACTTCTCTCTTCCTTGGTTACAGCGCAATCATTTCAGCTTTATACATAGACGGATATTCCTGGCGAGGCATATGTCACAATGTTATGACTAGACATCATTAGACAAATATCGCTGGTTGCTCACCAATATGTTGAAAAAGCAATAAACAGTCCTGGCATAAATCCAATATATTAATGTCCGATTTGTCTTTTTTACTGAGTCTTTTCATCAGTGCTTGAACATTTGAACTCCCAAGTATATTGCTGGTTGAATCACATGATGCATAAATGCTGCAACTCGGCTACATAAACCTGCATATAAAGTAGAAAGGAAACATGCGGGCAATAACCAAGAGAAATAAATACGATAGTTTTAATGTTGACCTTAAGGTTACTGATTGTTACTTTCCATTTTTATAGTTGACTGTGAAAAAAATGGCTACCTATACTATGTAATTCTTAATATAATTAAATATATACAAACCTTAAAGTCCATTATATTTTAATCACAAAGACTACACCAATATCCATGATTTTTGGAAAACCTAGTTGTTATCACGTGCGGATCTTCAGCTGCCACGCCCCGCAACTCCCTAGTCCCGCCCATGACCTCCGATGCTACTGCAGGTCATGTGATCGGGAGCGCGTGCACTCCTCCTTCTTTGCGGCCCAAAAACATTTTTGCCAGTGGAGGAGGAGGGAGCAAAATGGCTCCCTCCTCTTCAAAGTCTGCTGACCCCTGTAAGCATTCCCATGGTTCCAAGCAGCGCTTTATTTCAATATTTTAATTTTTAATATTTCAATATTTTAAAAGATCAATGTGAAACCAGATAATCTGTTACCGCTGCCTTGTATGAATCTTCCATCTTCAATACACATTTCATGAAGTTAATAATTCAGCTCTTCAAACTTCGAGTTTGATATCCACTGATATCCACTGCATCCTGGTATTTTCTCCATCACACTACAGCAATCTCTTTGTCTGTAGACACTGCTTGTCTACATATTGTTTCAACTGTAGCAAAGCTATTCACCTTAATTTAGATTTCAATTTAAAGATTGATTCAGAAGAATCCCATGTACCAAACGTTAGCACTGATATCTTATTCCAACCTTAAACATACATCCATAAACATGCTATAAAATGAACGAATGTTCATTATTAATCCCAAATCACGTCATATTGACATCATTAGTGCTAGGAGTGATTCTTAAGGGGAAGGGGAAATGATTTACCAGTAGGGATTTTAGGTTTCAGTACAAGCCAATCTCTTCTACTCTGTGCATAGATGTGTAACGCTATTTTCACTTATCCCAGCGATTACCTGCTTCCATTTGGGGAAATCATCCACAGCATTCACATCAGCCATCTCAGGGAAGTAGGCCTCGCTTACATTAGGGGTAGTACTGTACCTCTTTATAATAAATGGGTGCCAGAGATTCTTTCACACAACAAGAACTGTTTATTTACAATTAGGTACATATATAGAACTTGGCACATTTCTTAGGATAATAGATCCCTATTCCATACATCCATACATATAAGGTACTTTGGAATATAGTTACCCTCCCATGAGTGATTTGGATTTTCCATAATCCTGGCGAGGCGTAACTTGTATCTCAAAGGGTCCGACACAGGAGCTCAACCACTGCCTGTAGGTAATCTCCACCCTGCGTGATGGAGAGCCTGTAGCAAAGTTCCAGCCTGAACCCAGGCCTGGAACTGAGGACCACAACCCACTAAGAACAGCATTTTTTCTTTTACAGGGATCCTTTTCCCCTCCTGGGGAAGGTCCTGGGACTAGAGCCCAGCCTGGAGAAAGGCCTGGAACTAAAGACCCTTCCCACTTCCTGAACACTTCTATGTATAGGTTGGGTAATCTGCCTCCCAGCTATAGCAACAGGAATCATATTACTTCTACAGTAATTCATAACTCCACTAGGTGGTGCTAGTGCCACTTTCCTAGCAATTACATATTAGGCCATACTTATGGCGAAACTCTCTAAACATACAAGAAAACATATGATAGATTAATATTCTAAATACATAAAACTGGTAGGAAATGAAGCAATAACATTTCCATTTCCTACAGATGCAATCCTCTTCACTTCCCGTTTCCAGTTGGATTTCATCTAATTGAGCAAATGCAGAACCATAATTCTGATACTCCAGGAGGCAGTTGTGGAGCCTAAAATCCCTATTGGTGTTTCCCCCTTCTCCCTTAAGAATCATCCGTAGTACTAACAAAAAACACACTTTAGAACAAAAGACACTCACAAGTTCCCACACACTCACGTTTTTAGTTATCCTTTAAAGCCTTTCCCTTTTATTCAGTTGTTGTTCCTCCTGCAAATGATTCCTCTGGTTGCATTTTGTTGATATCATCAGATCATCCAGTGGTAGGGCTCATCCATTAATGTAACATTGGTCTAAAGGCATTTTGTATAGAGTGGGAGGTTTATTTATTAAAGTCCAAACAATCACCTAGAGGTGTAAATTCAGGTCCATAATTGTATGTATGTATATATGTATGTATGTATGTATTTATTCATATATATAGCGCTGATATATTATGCAGCACTTTACAGAAATTCATCATTCACTTCAGTCCCTGCCCCATGGAGCTTGCAATCTAGTTTCCCCATTCAGTCACACACACAATTTGACAGCTTACTACAGTTGCGTACTTACACACCTCTTTACATCACATTCACCAAGGAATACTGCTCCTAATTTGGCATTTTGACTTCACCAAATCAAAGTGTCAAATTAGGGGGCTGATTTGGTGATTTTACACTCAAAAGACAAAGAAAATATAATGACCAAGTGACAACATGAACTAAGAATACTTTTACATTAGAAAATTTAATTTAATTTAGGCAATTTTAATACTGTGACTATAGGTGTGATCATATTGTGACAAACTAGTGGCAATGTTCTTCCTTATAATGGATCCTGTCTATTAGTAGTGTTTTGACATTAATCTAATAAACATACAGTTAGGGCAAAATTTACAAAAGTCGAAAACAATTTTTTTGACTTCTTTGCCCATTTTTCACGGTGAAAAGTTACGCTTTCGACCTTTTTGCCCTCAATTTTTGGCCATTATTCACCACGAAAATGGCCATAAACATCCAAAAAAAGGGTGAAAAGGTAAAAAATTATGTTTTCAACCTTTCTGCCCCTTTTCACCCATTTTATAGCCCTTTTCGGCCATGAAAATGGTCAAAAAATGGGGGAAAAGGGCAGAAAATGGAATTTTTGCTGTAAAAAATGGGTGAAAAAGTAAAAAAAAACATTTATGAGGCTTAACTGAAAAAGGAAGATGGATGCCATGCTTCACTGCCTGAGAAATTATCTCTTTGCAATATCCATCAAAACTAATAAGGAATATCTTTTTTTTTGTGACCCTTGGATGATTTAACAAAAGAAATATTTGAGTGGCTAGGGGAAACAGGGCAGGCAGGAGCAGGTGTTGACAGCATCAGTAGTGATGGAGGAGCAAAGATGGAGTCATGGTGTCAAACTATGGCCATAGTCAAACTCATCATAAAAAAGAGATGATGATTGCTCTATTATATTACCATTGAAGACTTGACAAAGGTAATTCATTATTAGTAAATTAAGCACTTGCTTGTACTTCTAGCCACAATATTATTCTGATCAAATGTGCTTGAAACAGTCCTTTTGTAGACAAAGGTATTCGGGAATATCTTCACCTTGGCTGATTATGTACAGAAGATTATGCACAGAAAATTAGACCACAGTCTGTTCTTTCAAGTTAAAAGGTTTGGTAGAAATTTTCTTTATCAAAACCTATATACATGCTCAAGATGTACACATAAGAACAGTGAAGTTGTAGTAACTCCAGAAGTATTTATACCAAAGACACGGTTACATAGCAAGATTTAAAAAGGACACAGGTCAGAAGTGGTGTTAACCCTGGGTAACAACGAGGTGTGAAGTCTCAGAAGCCCCTTGATCTTCATCCTTAACCTTCGCAAGGGGGTATGGACTTTGCATCTAGGGGCTCACAGGTTGTGACCCTTGAGTTAACCACCCACTGCTGGAATAAGACTTAGCCTCACACGGAGACACTGGTGAAGACCTAGATCAGCTGAACTGAACATGAAATACTTAGCAGAGCTTAGCAGAACTATCACTCAGAGAACCTCTAGAAACATGCAGCAAATGTCACAAGCAGCGCTAATCTAGAGCTACACATGACATACGTGCAATATAATAAAAAGCTACTTTGTGTCCATTTTCACTTCATCACCATTTGATTCTTTTCCCCTATATTTTTTGAAAAGTAAATATCTAAATAATAGGTGTAAAACCCATGTTTAATATTCCCCTTACTGTCTGCTTTTTCCACTCATTGACCTATTTTTAACCCTTTGAAACTGATTTTTTTTTTTTTAACAGCCTTTGGGGGATTACATTTTTATATAGTCTGTACAGTCAAGAGCAAACTGTAGACAACCCTACCAGATGAAGAGTCTTAGGGATGTCAGTTGAGGTGTTAGCTCTACGTAGCTTATACTAAGGTAAAGAATGACTTGGGACTCATCATGGACTCAAATAAGATCTTAAGCAGTTCCAGTTCTCCCTAGTCTGGATCAGTTAAGGACTCAATACAGGTTAGAAGACAGCCTACCTATGAGGAAAGCAGAAATCTAAAGAAATCCTATTCAGAGTCCAAGGCATAAACAGGAAATATATACAGCAACTCCGTTTCCCTCAAAGCAACTGAATATATCTCACGGTGCCTCCCTCTGGGGATAGTGTGAACCGTAGGGCTTGCTCAATCTACACGTGAAATAAAGTAAAGGACGCCTGTATGTCTGTTGTGTGCGTAAATAATAAAGATGTTACCTTCCTTGCTTTCACTTTCCTTGATCCTGTTCTCCTGCCCAGGTCAAGCCAGCGTTGATCTTATCCTGATTTTCCAGCCCAGATCAAGCTGCAATGTACTCATTCTCACACAAGAAGTGCTTTTTCAAAACAAAAACATCCGTTTATTATCATATTCTCTTCACAGGTTCAGCAGTTTACATCCGGTACAGTTCATCTTAATCACTTATATAATCCTCTCACTTAATGGATCTCTTAAGATTCTACATTCTCATATTTCAGTGCGCAGCTTGTGCTCCCATGGCACCAACTAACTCTCATTTCCTGTTTCAAAACATTTTCCTTTCTCTCATCTGAGATCCCCCCCCCCATCTCTGAGAAGTTGATTTAAGCATAAACATATTTTAATGGAACCTGCTCCTAAGAAACCTATTATAACTATAGGTTAAAGGACAAATACTCTCTTGAAATATATAAATCTCACATAAAAGGCACTGCAGACCCAGAAAGCACATTTTTGCTTTTATATTTCAGTTGTGGGCTTTTAGGTCTCTTTCATCCCAGAATATGTAGCCGGAATTGGGTCCCTCCCTAAGTTGGCTAACTTTTGTTTTACATCACCCCCTACAGTCTTACCTTTCATACAGTCATAGCTCTAACCTTGTGCTGTTGAGGCCTAGTAGGCTGAAATACATGTACACAAGTGGGAGATTGTGAATGTATAATTGGAAGCTATACCTGTGCATTGCATGCTCTCTGTGGTTTCAGAGAAGCATAGGATAGTATTGAGACGAAAAGAGATAATCTGCATAGCTCCACCCACTGAGAAGCATTCCATCTTTGCTCAGTTTGCAAGCTGACAAATACTTTCTGTTTCAAGAAAGCACATTTTTGCATTTATATTTCAGTTGTGGGTTTTTAGGTCTCTTTCATCCCGCAATATGTAGCCGGAATTGGGTCCCTCCCTAAGTTTGCTAACTTTTGTTTTATATATATATAACTAGGGCATATTGGCTCTACCCCAATTGATCATGATCAAAATACCCTCCCTTCCCCTCAAAAAATTTCCCTTCCATTCAGTCACAAATAAAAGTGCAGTGTTGTTTATGGATGTATGATAAATTAAATATAATTATGGAAAATATTGGGATAAAATAGCCCTTTAAGCACAGATCACATAGATTTTAGCAGTCTTTTATGCCAGTGTCTGAAATATCTATAAGCCAATATTATGATCTTATTGTGTATTGCTATTCTAATTCTAATTGCGTGATATAGATTATTCAACTCTATGTTGATCAAGTTTCCCGTAATATTTTAAAAAGGCGTTCGACTGGCAGAAGATCGGGTTCTGTTTAGATCCACTATTCATCAAGTCGCTAGGACTCGGACACGAGTTGACGGCACTTAATGATAATAAGCCAACCATACAGTTCCTCTCATTGGCCCTTTTTAGCTGATATTGAAGTTCATGTGAAACCAATAGATAAATGTTTTTTGCTGGAAAATTTTCTTTTTCATTCTAGGGCACTTTTCTCTCAGTCTCCTAAGCCGCCATCAGCTCAGACAGTGTTTCTGTGTGAAATATCAGCGAGTTTAGCTTTCTTTTTCACCGAAGCTCCTGAACACATTTAACAGTCTCACCTTTCTCCAAGTCACCGAGGTGTCATTCTGTAACCATGGCAACCAAAAATAATGGGAAAACAGGACTTTCCCAGCGTTTAAATGAATTACCCTAATTAGCTGCTGATTGCAGTAACACACCTGCTTGAAAGCATTGCTTGTTTTTTTTTTTCCCTTTAGAAATTAATAGATGATGATAAAAAAGTAAAATTCTTGATAATATAAAAACATGATTCTATTACTACTAATAATACAGTGGTATGATTTGCATCCACATAGATGTCTGCAACGGTTTGTTGTTTGTGATCTTCTGAATGATCATAGCTTTTCCTATACCAAATTAAAGTCTTCACCTTCTCTTGATGTATATGTAATTGTCAACACACGAATTCATTTAGTTCTGTTGCCAATACATATGATTTGGCAACATAAATAGCCTTTTTCAAGGTATCAGTTTCAACTGAAACCCTTCACTGTTCCAGTTTCTTCCCTCGGCCCAACAGCCTGCTGTTCGGTAAGCCATTTCTACTGCTATGCATGAGTCTTGTAAGGAATTAGATCGTAAGCTCCTTGATGCAAGGACTGAATTTCAAAATGTTCTTTTGTGTTTTATGTCAATATAAATAATCTAATAAATAGATTAGGATAGATTAGATAAGGTCTAACATTTTTATTAGGCCTTGGAGAAAGCACAAGGTTTCATTGGAACCTTCCCCTACTCACTGTGTTGACTAATAAACCTATTAAACAACTTTATTCCCATGTGGGACCACAAGTATGCATTCACAATATTCCAAGGTGGGCAGGTTAATAACTGGCTGATTATTAATCTACTGTAAAACGGGCAATGGTGTCATAGATATAGGATAACTGTTATTTGCTGGGGGACTTTTTCATACTAAAAAAACAAATGAAAAAAAACCCTATGTGTCCTAATTTTTTACTTTAGTTCAAAAAGACCCATTAAATACAGGTGAGGTATTGAAATAAATTACCGGAAATACAAAATTCAACAAAAAGGGCATCACCCCCTTCCACATACACGCATACTTTATAAATATGCTCCACTGGGATACATTCCTGAAAACTGAGCTGAATTTCTGAAAGGAAGCCTTTGCACATAAGTTGCTCGGACTGAATGGACATCTTAATTTTAGCTTTTCCTCGCTTCTCCAATCAAATTATACCAGTCTGCTCCTTGTTTGACATCATTCACATGGACAGCCTTGGTAAAGAAGCCTGGTGCTTCAAGAATTTATTACTAGACTTTGCTATGAGTATCTGCAAGTGCTGAGAAGGAAGGATGGAAAATAATGCTTGTAGAAAATCTCATGGGCCCCGGGCTATTACAAGGTTATACAGGGTCAAAGTATTCTTTATGGTTTATGTTTTAAAAAATATTGATGTCATGTTAATTTTTTCTTTATCTCTGATTAACTGCATAAATAGATATGGCCTATAGATGAGTGTTGGATAGGGTGCCAAGGCTTCTATATCTATATACATATAAGGTAGGATAGAGTGGTCGTGTTAGTCCACAGATGCAAAAAATGAGTATTGCGATACTTGGTAATACCTTTTTTTATTGGACCAACAGTCAGTTTAGATAGACAAGATTTCAAGAGATCTGTCCTCCCTTTTTCAAGTCTCAAGCAATACTGAATTTAATTAATGTAAATACTGCTAGGAGTAGGTATTATATTAATGTAAATACTGCTAGGAGTAAGTATTATATTAATGTAAATACTGCTAGGAGTAAGTATTATATTAA
>JAKJJM010182730.1:0-10716 GCA_021901965.1 Pipa carvalhoi
AAAAGGTATTACCCATACTCCACTTGTCCCTGCTTATATCTATGGCTAACATGGTGCTGCACTCTACTCTCTCTCCCAGTATGACAGCGGGATTGTGGGTATTTCTCTCTCAGTTAAGAAGATACTAAGTAGTGTGGAAAGCTTGTATTTACCATCTATTCAGTTAGCCAATAAAAGGTATCACCCATACTCCAC
This sequence comes from Pipa carvalhoi, assembly GCA_021901965.1. Lineage (NCBI taxonomy): Eukaryota > Metazoa > Chordata > Amphibia > Anura > Pipidae > Pipa > Pipa carvalhoi. Next base: position 196 of record JAKJJM010182730.1, read on the forward strand.
TTGTCTCTGCCTTCCTAATGGTTGCAGTAAAATACTTTCTACCTGCAGAACAAATTGAACTTGTTTTGATATAAGTATATAATGTTTAGTTAAAAAACTTGATTTTTTTATACTAATATAAGGCAGTTTTCTAAACAAATCATCCAGTTTTCGCCCCTACTTACCTGCAGCCATATTTGTTTTTACAATTGGCCTGGTGTCCTGTGTGGTCACCAAACCTGCCCTAGAAATAGGGCTGCATAAAAAAAAATCATACATTTTTTTTAGCTGTAGGACACTACGGGATCATTAAAAGTTCATAGTTACTAATTACAAACTTTCATGATTAAATAAAAAGACAGAAAGCCAAACTGCAAAATGTATATTAGTTACTTTGTCTTCTACTTTCTTACAACCAGTCTTTAACTGCCCACCTATTTGAGAGAATAAGTACTCATTTTTCCTCATGGAATTACATCACAAACTTATTAAATGCTAATTCTTCCACCTTTGGCAAAACCCTAAGAGGAGATTTCTGACTAAAATATGATGTCAAAGTGATTGTGATGCATTTGGTTTGGAAGCATAATCATTTAACAAATTTGCACAGAAAAATATACTCTATTTAGATCCAGAAGAACTTTTTTTGTGAACTATGGATTAAAACTTGTGGCCAAAAAATAATAATTCTAATTTTATTAAAAAATAACTCGGCAACAAACATGTATGCTTGCATATGTGTTACGTCAATAATGACCAAGTTCCAAATTTACCACAAAATCACAATTATGTGAATTGTGAATGCCAAATTTGTTTTACAAATTTTGATACATTATTTGTATTTAATTCTAAAACTTTAATTGACAATGGCTTTTACAAAGCTAATTAATGGTATTTGATTAATTATTTTCTACTTTTAAAATCTAAATTGTATTCATAATTGTTTGTCCATTTCTAGTTTATGTTCTGGAGGTCACTGGAACTGTGAAGACATTTCCTGCCCAAGTGTGTGTGCTGTAGAAGGTGGATCACACATTACAACGTTTGATAAAGCTCAATATACATTTCATGGGAAATGTATCTATGTCCTAACAAAGGTAGACCAAATTGTCATAATAGTATTTGTTATTTGACATAACGATTTGAATAGTTTGTAAAATAATGAATACAATTAGTTATGGCAGACAATATCTACACTGACAAAAAACAAATTGCCCAAAAATGCCTTAATTGACCTCAATTATCAAATATGATACAATGGCATCATGTGGTCTACTTTCACATTAATTGCCTCAGTTGCAGCACAGGTGTATAAATGCATCTCTGAGTGTCACTAAAATACAGGGGAGTGAGAGAGCAAATATTTACTTTTATTAACATGTTTCAACTCTACATATATAAAGTTATTTTATAACTTTTTATTGTACTCAACAAAGATGAGGGTAATCATATATTCTTATGTGTTAATAAAAATTACTTCACTTTCTGTTTTGCTTTAGTCATAGGTGGGGTCTATCCAAGGACTAATGAGTTTGTGTCATGAGTCAGCTCAGCACTGCAGCTGGCTCATGCGCTAATTCCTAGCACAAGTCAGCAGTGCTGATGTGCTGTATACTGAGCTGACTTCTGCACAGCATTACTGCTATGCAACAGGAGATTTAAATATTTGCAAGTTTGAGCACTCAGGTTTGCAAAGCATTATTGTGTCCTGCTGTGTTGCTCTTGAATCCTGATCTTTGTGTGCAAGTCTGCTTTCCCTGCCAATATCCTAGTGATTTAAAGTGACATTGCTTTGCTGCCACCAATGGGGGAGTGAAACTGACATCAGCAACCTGGCAGTTTCCTTGCTGCAAAGTCCATACCCCTTTATGGGGGTTAAGGATGCAGAATAAGGGCTCCTTAGACTGGGTGCCTTGGAGTCAACTAGCATCAACCCCACTGTGGAGATGATCCACTTTCAGTCCTTTGACAGTGTACAGGGGCCCATGTGGATAATGGGACTTGGTAGTCTTTCAGAATTTGATCAAGCTATTTGGTACCTATACTACTAATTCAGCAAAAAACAGTCCACCACAGGGTAAATTAAATGTGGTGATTGATTGTGGAGTCTAGATATTTCTTGCTATTTTTCATCATGGTCTTATACCAGTCCTACACTAATAAGTGGGAATCCCAACTAATCCACTGGTTAAATAGGCCCTGAAAGGAAAATTGCCAAAGTTAAAATTAATTTTCAATTATTTAATGTCAATCCAAGTAACAAACCTACATACAATGTTCAGAAGCCTGTTTTTAATTCAGGTGCACATTACCTGATTTCCTACTCCTTCAGGACATTACAGTAGTGGTGTATCCTTCAAAATTGTCCAACATTACTGTGCTTTACTGTATTTGTCATCACATTCAGTTTGGACAGAAATTAGCAAGTAGGTATATTATTGCAGCAATAATAATAAAGATGATTGTTTTATAGCAAACTGCATTCATTGCAAATTAACAAGGAAGCTCAATTTAAGCTTTCTGGGTTCTTTTGTAAAGCTAAATTAATTTTTTAGAGAATGAAAGGAGAATTAAAACTCAATAAAACCATGGGTGATTCTTAAGTGTGGTGGTAAGAAAAATCTACGGATAAGATTTATTTGCTCCAGCACTGCCTCCTGCTCTCACTAGCAAGCTGATCTGTCTTACACTGCAGTGATGCAATCCTCTTCACTTACTGTTGGATTTTTGGGAGTTGAGCAAGTGCAGAAGTATAATTATGATGTAGAAGTGCTCCAACAGGAAGTGAAAAGGGTCACATGGCTGATGTGTAAGAAAGATCAGCTTGCTAGTGAAAGCAGGAGTGAACCTTCTGTTCTAATTACACATGAATGTATTAATAATCAGGAGATTGTGCAATTATATATTTTAAATGTTAATTTATTATTTTGCAGTCTTGTGCAGATAATGCTTTTGTGGTCACTGGAGAAATGGAGAAGTGTGGCTATGCGGAAACTGCCACCTGCTTAAGACGGGTATTTTTGTTTCTAGATCGAGGAAAATTTGTAAGTCACTTGCACTTTTTATAAAAGTATACATTTACTTAAAAAAAAAAAAAATTTGAAAATGGGACTATGTAAAGCTTAAAAACACATAAAAGGTAGCATTAGAACATGAAAGCTGAATTGCTTTTAGCCAAATGAAACATATTTCAATATTGAAATCCCAGATAATATTTGTGGGCATCTTAAGTAAAGTCACTTTCACAAGCTATTTTAGGGAAATTTAAGCCACAATGCATCTTGGTATTATAGTTTCCATATAAGGACTCTTTTCCCATCACTTGCAAACCGAAGGGATCCTGAAAAAAGATGATATTCCTGTTGTCAATTTTATTGTTTATTGATTTTGTACCAAATAGTCATAATTGTTTTTTTAATATGATTTCTTTGCTATTAAATTACCTGTCATGAAAAAAATCACAATATTTGCAATCAACACCTGATACTTTTTACTAGAGCCAAATGGTTGTCATATTAAAATATCCTGTAAAGTGACAAAATCATGAACCATTTTGATAGGCATTGCAGTTATTCAAATACAGCACTTGTAAAAATATTATCTTTGAAGTTAAATTAAAATAAGTTTTATTGCTTTTTGCCTGTTATTACCTTTACCGATAGCAGCCATGCTGTTAAACAGACCTAGCCCAGCACCATTGTTTTCTATGATGCTTTAGATAATGCATATACAGGAAGTGTGCCCTAAAACCCAAGTTTTAAAGCTAAATATCTCACTTTATAGATGCAATTTAGAACTCATGGAAGCATATGCTGAATAAATGCATTTGAGGCATTTATTTGATGTTACTGTTCTATTAAGCTATCAAGAATAGTGATGATCGAGCACTAAAAAGTTTGGGTTCGGCCCGAGACTCAAAATTTGGGAAGTTCGTTTTGGAGTTTGGCCCGAACCCGAACTCCGAACCCTATTAAAGTCATTGGGAGAAGAAGATCAGGTTAATTTTTATACCCATACAGGTGAGAAACTGCAATTAGCAATTAAACAGTAAAGTGGATACGAGGAACAATTTAGTGAAGGAAATTTGGCTCTAAGAGTCACAGAAAAAAAAAAATTCACAGGCTAAAATAATTCATTCCTTTTAATGGCTAACGGAAAAGAGGAGGACAGCGTAGCTATAGGAGGGGCAGCGCTAGCATCTGCCACGGGGCCCCACTCACACCGGTATTGCAAATGGCACATGCTAACTGGCAGGAGAACCTTATCACTTTTTGCACCAGGACCCAAAAACATGTCGTATACACTACCCTTCAAAAGTTTAGGGTCACTTAGAAACTTCCTTATTATTGAAAGAAAAGTACAGTTTTTTTTTAATGAAGCTAACATTAAATGAATCAGAAATACATTCCATACATTGTTAGTGTGTTAAATGTCTATTCTAGCAGCAAATGCCTGGTTGTTAATGCAATATCTATATAGGCGTATAGAGGCCCATTTCCAACAATCATCACTCCAGTGTTCTAATGGTACATTGCGTTTGCTAACTGTGTAAGAAGGTTATTGGATGTTTTGAAAACCCTTGTGCAAGTATGAAGCTATAAAACTGACTTTCCTTTGAGCTAGTTGAGAAACTGGAGCATTACATTTGTTGGTTCCCTTAAACTCCCAAAATGGCCAGAAAAAGACAACTTTCATATGAAACTCAACAGTTTTAAAGAAAAGAAATTTAAAGAATCTTTAATTTTAAAAAGAACTTAATGGAGAAGAAAAAATCTATTTGAATTGTAGCGTGAGTGTTGTATGAGTTTTAAGGGAAACACAAAATTGTCTGGGTGACCCCAAACTTTTTGGCACGGTAGTGTATGTGTGTCAGGAATACCAGGTGGGCACCAGTGGAGGAGAAGGATTAAGTAGCATTGAATTGAATGCAGAAAACAACACTACCCAAGGCGCGGAATCTAAGACACCCCAGTATTCACCTAGAGCCCCCAAAAGTAGGTTAGGGCTTCGCTTTTGAATGTGCCCAGGTTGCGGTCCCTAAGAGTGCTTAGCACAATGGATGTGGATAGCAGGGGGAAAAGCTGTGAACGGAACAGTGGTCAGGGCAGGCGGCACAGGATAAGAGTAAGGACAGATAAAGGGGTCAGGGCTGGCGGAGAACAAGCATGGTCGTGAAAACAGACCGGGTCATACACAGGGAAACACTTTAAATCAGAGTCAGGGGAATCAGGCCGGGTCATACAAAGGAGACTACTTGAATACAGACTTGAGTGCCCAAGAAACAACTCTATAATCGGGTGCTGGATCTAGGGAGAGTGGGCTTTAAATAGGAGCCTGAACGGAGGCACACACGTGATGCTGCGTAACACCGACGTCTGCACGTTGCCAGGTTGAGGGGATAAGAGAGTGAGGGCAAGCAGATATCTGTGGCTAGAACGCGCGGATATGGAGGGGAGATGTGACGGAGGAGGACTCTGCAAGCCACGAGAGGAGAGAACATGGGTAAGTCTCATCACAATGTGGTGGCAGCAAGAACATCCCAATGGGGAACATGGATGTTCACCTGGCAGGGCCGTAGTTATAGGGGGTGCAGTGCCAGCCAGGGTACTACAGTTTTCTAGTCATTGACATTGGCATACGGGGCAACAAAATCATCAGTGATCCATGCTTTATTCATTTTTATAAATGTCAAACGATCCACATTCTCAGGGGAAAGATGGATATGTTTCTCAGTTATCACACCACCAGCTGTGCTGAATGTGCGTTCTGAGATAACGCTGGCTGCTGGGCACGATAACACTCCTATGGCGTACTGAGCTAGCTCAGGCCATTCATCCATTTTGGACATCCAGAAGTTGAATGGGTCTAGATCAAGTCCAAAAATGTATGTTTTGAGCTACAGGTAGTCATGGACCATGCTCGTAAGGCGGTCTTGGTGTGTCTATACGCTGCCCTGCCTTGCAGCCATTGCTGAGGTGTTAAACATTGAGTTGAAGATACTGAACAGTGCGCTTCTGCCACACTGCCCACTGCTGCAGCTGCCGCCGCCGCAGGTGCTTGCCATTCTACTGCTGTTACGTTGCTGTCGTTGTTCAACCGTGACATTAGAAGAAGACGCAACAGAAGCCTCAAGATGGTCAATGAGAACTGTCTCAAATTCCTGCATTCTACTGTCCATTTGTGTGGGTGAAAGGAAAGTGCTCACTTTAGATTTCTAACACGGATCAAGGAGTGTGGCCAACCAGTAATCACTGTTCATTTTGATTGCCTTGATGCGTAGGTCATAATACAGGAAATGTAGCATTCAAGCACTCATGTGTGAGATGCTGCTGGAATCTCTCAAGCCTTGGTATCGAGAGGCACTAACTACATGTTCCTCCTCTTCTTCTTCCTCCTCAGATCTGTGCCAAACTCTTAACACCAAAGGGTAATTGGTACCGGTGGTGTCCACCCCTGCCTCATCATCCTCCTTCACTTCCTCATCCTCAGCATCACCAGAGCCCTGGCTAGCCTCATGCGCTCTACTGTGGGAACTGAACTGCCATCCTGCACCTGCCCTGGACCTCAAACCACTCCTGAGGAGGACCGATACAACTGGGAAACAGTCGAGCCTTCTTTCAGCGAGTAAGTTTCTGTGTCCGCCTCATCCTCTTCCATCACTGCTGTGACCTGCTGCTTCAGGGAGTCTAGTGCCTGTTTCAGCAAAAAAGATGACAACAATGGTCATGCTGACAGCGTCATCATCCTGACTGACCAGAGTTGCAGAGATCCTTGACCTGCCTCCACTCTCTATGGCTCAACACCCCGAGGTCCGTACCACTACTCGTGAGACCATACAACACTTTATATTGCGTAATGGCATTACGCTGTTGCCACAATTGTTGGAGCATGTGGCAGGTGGAATTCCAGTGTGTTGCCACTTCAACAATCAGACAGTTAGCAGGGAGGCACAAATCACGCTGCAACACTGCCAACACATAAGGCTGGCTGGTGGACTGGCTGCTGTATGTTGTGCAGGTCAGACTGGTGGAAGGGGAAAGGATGGACTGTGTTGGTGTGACTCTTCCAACAGTGTCTGGGACTGGGGATGGTGTTTGAGGAAACTGCTCTGGCACATTTGAGGAGGCGGTGGCGGCAAATGAGGCAATGGCGGTGGAGGAGGTGGAGGCAGAGGTTGGAAGCCCAGGACCTGTGTGGCCTTTTTTCTGCAGGTGATTTTACCACTGCAATTCATGCTTTACCTGCATGTTCCTGGTCATGCTGGTGGTAGTCAAATTCATCAGATTCTTGCCTCTACTGATGTGTTGAGAGCAAAGCCGGCATGACGTCGGTCGGCATATCTGATGCTTTATTAAAAAGGCCCATGCTTCAGAGGTCTTGGGCCTCTTCAACGGGGATGAGCGAGTACCAGTATTCCCTCTTCCCCCACTGACTGTGGCTGGTGGATTACGTTGAGCGGATTTGTGCGACCGGACACGCACTGTCACAAACCCGTCATCCTCCTCCTCCACTGATAAGGCAGTCACAGGCTTATGGGGCAAAGACCACGTTGGATCCGCAATGTTATCATCATCAGCACAGATGACTTCCTCTTCCCGAGGGTCAATATCCTCATGCTGTGGGCTAGAAGCTACAGACACTGAGGGGCATTGATGATGGCTCAAGATTTCAGCTTCCTTCTCATCTGAGGGCATCAGCGATTGGGCATCAGAGCAGACAAAATCATCCTCTTTGGCCTCATGTTTTGAAATGCCTTCTGACCACACCCGCATTGTGTCATCAAAGAGCTCTTCAGAACTGGGATTATCTGGAGCAGTCTCTATATTAGGTGACATTTGGCTCTCAGGTTGGAATGATGATGACATTTGTGCACTTGACTGAGAGGAAGAGGAGGTAAAACTGCTGGATGAATGTTGTGTTAAAAACTGAAGAACAGATTGGTGCCTACCTTCAGTATTGAGACGCACAGGGAACCAAGCATGTGATGACAGACCTGACAGTCCTGCAACTGACGGCGTGCTGGCTTGAGCACTGGAAGGAGTGCCTCTAGCTCCACACCCTATGCCCCTCCTTGATAGCTTACCACCTCTAGCTCGCTCCATGTTACAAAATATGCTAATATAGAATTGAAATTACCAAAAAGAATAATAGAATTACAAATTAATTCTATTAGAGTGAAATTAGTTAAAATAGAGTTTTATGGAATAACCCCAACAAGAAAATAGAAGATCCAACAAGAGTTTAAATGCCTATAAAATTTAACAGGCAGATATAGAATTCAATTAAAAAAAAAACTAATAGAATTAGAAATTAATTAAACTAAAGTTAAATTATTTGAAATAGGGTTTTATGGAAGAACCCCAAAAGATAAACACAAGCTGTAAAAGCTTTTAAATGCCTATAAAATTTAACAGGCAAATATAAGATTGAAATTACCAAAGATAAACTAATAGAATTATAAAAAAATTAAACTAAACTTAAATTATTTGAAATGGGGTTTTATGGAAGAACCCGAAAAGGAAAACACAAGCTGCAAAAGCTTTTAAATGCCTATAAAATTTAACAGGCAAATATAAGATTGAAATTACCAAAGAAAACTAAATTATAAAATAATTAAACTAAAGTAAAATAGCTTGCAACAGGGTTTTAAGGAAGCACTCTGATAGCAAAACAGAAGCTCCAAATTGAGTTTAAATTCCTATGAAATGCAACTGGTAAATATAGGATTGCAATTACAAAAAAAATATATATATAATTATAAAATAATTAAACTAAAGTAAAATAGCTTGCAAAAGGGTTTTAAGGGAGCACACTGATAGCTAAACAGAAGCTCCAAATTGAATTTAAATGCTTATGAAATGCAACTGGCAAATATCGGACTGTGATTACCAAAAAAAAAAATTATATATATATATATATATATATATATATAAAATAATTAAATTAAAGCAAAATAGCTTGCAGCAGGGTTTTAAGGGAGCACCCTGACAGCAGAAAGCTGTAAAATGCTTTTAAATGCTTATAAAATGCAAGAGGCAGATATAGGATTCCAATTACCAAAAAAAAAAAAATATATATAATTATAAAAAAATTAAACTAAAGTAAAACTGTTTGCAGCAGGGCTTTAAGGGAGAACCCTGACAGCAAAACAAAAGCTCCAAAATGAGTTTAAATGCCTATAAAATGCAACAGGCAACTAAAGGACTCCAATTACCAAAAAAAAAAAATTACAAATATAAAATTATATTTTCCCACCCCATCCCCCCAAAAAGAGTGTCTTGTGCACAAGCTACCTCCCCCCAAAAAAAACTGCAGCAAGACACCCTTGGGCAATCAAAATACAAATACAGCAAAGATAAAATAAAATCCCTAACAGATTAAATAATCTTGCTGTAAACCAACGCTAAGAAATCAATTTAGTAGCTTTTCCTTTGCTAAATCTCTAGGAAACACTTTTGAACAAGATGATCAGACAAGAGCAGCGTGATCAGTTCACAGACTCTCATCAGAATGGCAAGTAACGGTCTGTACACTGTAGTGTATAGAACATGGTCATGTGGTTTTAGCAGCCATTTAGATAACCCTCACTGGTGACGTTATTTGACCTTTACATTGATTTGCTGACCGCCTACTTTGAAAACCGTGGGTCTGTTCCTCTGAACGTATTGGTTGGCTGCCAGATTTGAAAGAAGCGCCTGACAACAGAGCCGAACGCTGGAGCTGAATGCCCGAGCCAAACCCAAGCAAAAGCTCTGCTCAGGTTCGGGAAAACCCCAAAGTTCGGCTCAAACTAACCTTTAGCCGAGCCGTTCGATCAACACTAATCAAGAAGACTGCTAAAGTTTTGTATAAAGAGATAAAGAAATAGAAACACAAAACATTTATGAATTTACATAGACAAAGGGGCATTTTTACAAAGACCTATTCAACCATATCGATTGATTTCACCCCGTTTCAGAGTCAATTTTTATTTCCTTGTACTTTTCAATTCCTCTGATTTACAAAGGATTGATAAAAATGTTTCCCCATCTAAATAAATTGTTAACAGGGCACACTTTGCAATGCTTTTCTATGAGGGTTCCTTCTATTACAAATCGATATTGATGTCTCTTCTTGATGGGGAACTATTTTGGACTTAGGCTAAATGACAGGATCAACTCCTTAGTGAATAATGGGTTTACGCCAGCCTGAGGGTAGAGAATTCCTTTAGGAGATAAAATGATTTTTAAACAGTTTAGTAAATAGAAGAAAACAGCAATATTGTTAAATATGGGCTGTTTCTCCAGCCTGTTCGACTTTAGTAAATGTGGCCCAAAATTTTGTTTTTAAGGGATCACTGAAAAAGAGATACAACTCAGACACTCAGATAAAATTGTGTGAAGGTTTTTTTATTTCTAGTGTTACTGATGAAAATAGTATTGTATTTAATTGAATATGTATATTGTAAGGGATTAGCCCACCCTGTATCAGGGATTTGCAATAACCGACACTCAGACAGTCCTTTTAAGTAACAAAATAGCAGTCCTGCTTAATTATCTTCAC
>JAKJJM010182801.1:0-10040 GCA_021901965.1 Pipa carvalhoi
TACCATAAACTGTCCTTGAGAATAATTTAAGTCTTGACCCAGTTATAATAACCATTTAGATTGTAAGCTCTATGGGACAGGGACCTCTATCCTCTTGTTTCAGTTATGGCCTGGCACTTAGAGAAATGTATTTTCTTGATTATATGCTTGTAATTTACTTCACTTGTTCTTTGTTATGCACTTCCCATGTCTGTATTATAATTGTATTGTTAAATTGTACAGTGCTGCGTAACCTAGCAGAGCCTTATAAATAAAATTATACATAGATACATATGATCTATATGATTGTACACGTGTAATTTACTTCACTTGTACTATGTTAATTACTTTCCCATGTCTGTAATATAATTGTATGGTTACATTGTACAGTGCTGCGTAACCTAGCGGCGCTTTCTAAATAAACTTATACATACATAGATATAATGCCCAGCCCAGACTAACCAATTTCCTGCTTGGCTGCTAGGTCATTATATATTATCAGATGGTCAGAAAAACAATATTCGCTGATTTCCAGCGAAAAGATGTTTTCTCAGCACAGGGTTAGCAGTTTGGCGATTATTAAACTAATTGGTTGCTAGGGTCAGTTAGCTTTGAAAACAAGCTGTGGTTTAAGTAACAGAATCCATTAAAGATATTATGATATTTAGCTATTTAGTTTTTAAAATAGAGCTGTCTGACATACTTCCTAATTATGTATTACCTAAAGTACCTAAAAAACAATGGGACTGGATGAGGTCTGTTTAACAAATGGCTGCTATTAGTAAAGATAAAAACAGACAGAAAGCAATAAATATATGAATTCAACTTTAAAGTTAACATTTTATAAGTGCTGTATTTGACTAATTGCTGTGCTAAGCCAAGAGGGATTTTATTTATTTTTTTGGTGGTACTGGTCCTACAGCATCACCCCAAGCAACCATTAAACACTTGGGGCTTTTGGAAGGGGGAACAACGAGAGCAAGCTTCTGTTCATGTTTATGAAGATAGCGATAAGAGTAGCTTTCATTCCAGACTTAGGCTAGACTTTTTATTGGCAGATCCCTTGGGTTCAGATGGATCTCATTTCAATCCAAGCTTCTCCTTTTTTGGTTTATCCCTTGCCAGTACTCTGTTTGGCCCAATTCCCTGGAAAAAGACTTTAAGTACATTTGAATCTGCTCTGTTTTACCACCATTGGCACAGTGACTGTTCTGTAGCAGATATTCCATATGTGAATTTAGATTTCAGGGGAATTCATCAACAGGGGTTAATATTTCAAGAGGTCTAGTAACCCATGGCAACCAATTAGAAGTCGGCATTCACTGGTAACGGGATACTAGAATCCTGATTCTGATTGGTTGCTATGGGTTACCATACCTCGCTAATCGATTGCCCTTTATTTGCTGTTGTTGCTGCCTTTCAACCGCTCCCCTTTGGCTTCTTTCAACTGCAGTGTTTCACCTGGTTTCCATAGAAATACGTGTAGCTGGTGAGAAAACTCTCAGCATTCTCCATCTCGTAACATGGCATAGGAAAACTGGGACTGTGGAACAGACTCAAAAAAAAAGGGACTAGTTCACATAATCTGAGACAATCAGCAGGCATGACATCATATTTCACATATATGGTTTAGATTTGTGCAATAAAAACAAATATTTTACAAACTGCATATTAGCCGTATGAGAGGACAAGCAGTCAGTGAAATAAATTATCTAGGCCAAAGGCAATACAATCTTGTTAATCAGAAAAGCTTCTAAACATCCTCAACACTACATATTCATGTTTTTGTTAAAATTCTGTGTTATACAAATAGTTGAATCCAGTAACTGGAGCTCTGGTTTTAATTAAAATACCTGTGTATAGAAGGATGCAGAATTACAGTAATTACACAACTGGCTGATGTATACAGACACACAAATAACTACTGAAGTCCCTGTGATGAAACCATCTGGTCTGGATGAAATCCAACTATGTGCACTAGACATTGCAACTTACAATATTTTCCTGCAATACATAGTTTTACTTACACTAGCTGCGTGCTGCCCTAACAACCATTTTAAATACATTGTAGTTTCCCGTAAAACAATTGTTAATATAAATATTTACACCTTTTTAGGTATCAGTTAATGTTTTAAAACCACATAATGCGCAGTGTTCTTATTTTATTTTACCAGAGAGGTGGATAATCATAAAAAACATTTTCTCCTGGTATATTGGTTATTGATATACCTTTAATTAGGTCAAAAATATTGATATCACTGATATCGATATTTATTAAGCCCCTTTGTCTGGTTGGGGGGGAGCGAAAACCCATTACTCCCTATGGAGATGGATTAGAACATTTTTTTTTCTAAGTCCTCATCAAAAAGATCAGCGATATCAATATCAATGGAAAAGGAGCTCCATTTATAGTAATTTAAATTGTAGTGATATTACTGAGCCACCGCACTGCAAATGCATTTATATTACTATATATTAAAACTGTGCTTGCAGAAACTGTAAATTGTGTCTATAAAGTAAGATATTTACATTTTCAGCTTTAAAAACAGGGCTTTGTTGCACACTTCCTGTATATGTATTTTTTGATGTTAATGGTCTATTAAGCTATTTTTTTTTATCTCATACTGGATGGTTCAAACTAGTTTTAAATTCCGCCTGTTCTAGAATGGTCCACTGCTTGAATGACTTCATGGAATCTGATATAAACAAAACATTAGGCAATAAAATTTCACAGTTTCAGAGACGACAAAACTCTGAACTGGCAGTTTAAACAGGAAGAGCCAATGAATATACCTGTATGATTTTACCCATGTCTTGTAGACTGGAGCTCAGTAAATTCATCAGAATTCTGCAAATTTGGATAACAATTTTGTTTAACTAGAGCCACTGTCTGATTTGCTTTGATACGCTCCACAAAGGAAAAGCATAGCAGCTTCTGTTCATATTCAGGGCTGACTAAACAAAATATGAGGCCTAAGGCAAATGTAATATTTTGGGACCCTCCTAGTTTACGTAACAGTAAGATCCATTTATAATGTTTTGATGACTTGAAGGGCACTTTTCTCATAGAAGGACTGTAGAAGAAATATATATGTAGTAAGCTTCTTACCACCATATTTCTCAACATGGCCACCCTACAGACAACAGAACTCTCTAAAAGTAAATGAAATACAGCAATAAACATTGATGGGAGACAATTTAATTGGAGATCAAGGGGTTTCACACTTTAGGAGTTCCCAGTTTGGCAACAAAAAACAAAATTCCTTTGAAGTCCGGTGAAGCTGTTGCTAATATACAGTTGCAGTTATTGCTGTTTGGGGAATGCAGTAAATTACAGTTCAGAACCAGATGTTAGAGATTTAAGGGTTGTTTACCCCAACAAGCTGTATCTTGGCAAGCAGGAAATGGATGTAAATATGTTAACTGTTCATGTTCAACCCATGAAAATCTACATCAACAGTTTGTAGTCAATGTACTTTGTATGGAAATGAATACAGGGAGTGAAGTAAGCTCCAGCTAATACGCACTCCCCCCCCCCTTAATGACTTTTTGGTTTTTCTCTATATGTCCATGAAGTGCCAGACCCATTTCCAATGCACGAACACAAGGGACTGCAAGGTGGTCTCTATTATGTTTGAATAATAGTTTTTTATTTAACCACTTTAATGTTGTATTATTTGTCTTTGTTTAAAATCAAATTCTGTATTGTATGTGAGAGATCCAATTTAGCCTACACATCATCTGAATTGCCGTTTCTTTTCATGCAGTGTAATGAAAAGACAGATACGGAGGAAATGAAGCTGGTGTTTATTGTTCATACAATGCAAGATTCTGTAATTACTGTATGGTGTAAGTCTCTTGTGTTATACAGAATAGTAAACCCAATAAAAAATATAAAAAAAAATACCATTATTTACAAATTTTTATTTTCCAAATCGTTTAAATTCCATCCATTATTTTAAAGACAAAATTACTAGCATTCACTACAAAGTTCTCTTTCATAAAATATTAAGCTGGTCTTACATAGTGAGAATTTTTAGAAGATTTACCTAAGATTCAAGATCTTGAAACAATCAGAGTATTAAAATAGTGCCAATAGCTATACAGTTTTGCCATAGATTCAGGTGCTTTTTAATTAACATTAGTGTGACTCTGGTCTGTGATATACCGGTAATCACATTAAATGTAATGTAACATTAAACTGCATGTCAAGATGGATTTATAGCATATCACTATATTAATGCATCCAATTGGGTTTAATAAGAATCTCCATTCATCCTAATTTGTATTTGCATGCAAGTCAAATATTGTCACATCCATTCATGTGCATCTGTCTATACAGGGTTAAAATCAGAGTCGTAGCAACTGTCTGTGGCGCCCGCGGTGGTCGAAAAATTTGCCGCCCCTTTGGTCGCCAAAATGCCACTGGACACAAGGTGCCGCCCGGGGCGGACCGCTCCCCCCGCTATGCCACTGGTTAAAATAGTCATGTACAGTATAGTCATGTACAGTTGCTATGCTTAAATTGTGCAGTTGCATGAAAAGCAAGTTGCAGGTGACTCCTATGTTGTTGGAATTGCTTAAATATTGTAGCATTCTGAATGGTAGTGTGCACAAGCTTTTATTTCAGAGCTCTGTGCTATATAAGTCTGACCAGACACGCCCAAGACTCTATTTGGTACAGAGGTCAAATGAAAGAGGCTAGAAATTGTGGAGCAACATTACATTGATTGAGTGCTGGTCTCTCAGTCATTTTAATAACATTGCCGTCTCTAGATACTTGTTGCATGGAGGGAAGGGCAGAGGGTTGAAGACAAGTACAGATGGTAAAAATATTATTGTTGTGAAGACACAAGGGCAAGAGGTGAGAAATCCCACTGAGACAAGTAGAGGAAACAGAGTGATCTTTCCCAATAATTAGCGTAAGGAAAAAGGGAACAGTCGCTGTCCAAATCTCTTTCTAATTTCACGGTAAAACATTATTTTCTTACTGCTGTATAAATTAATAAAGAGCATGACAATGCACTTTCCACTTAAGCTTGTATCAATTTCTCAGTGTGGGAGGTGACACTTGTTAAGGACTAATCAGGACCTAGTGGTTTTACAAACACCGCCCATGCATATATATAGATCAATGTACGTGCTAAACCCAGCATTAACCTGTACAATGCCGGAACATCAGCCACCAATTGGAATGCTCTAGGTGTAAGAAAAAAAACAAAACGATACTCCCTTTTCCTGTGACAGAGAGGTTGCAGTTTGGACTTTTACACCTGACAGGATACAGACATTCAGTCAACTACCATGCCGCTGTTTACTCGCGCCCTCGGCCTTCTGCGCCGGACAGTAAATCCACAAGTCATGAACAAGGCGGGTATAGCGTACAGGCCAGCCAAGGACCCCATCAGCCCAGCAGTAAGTAAAAAGGACAATTATAAATTAGCTACAACTTTACTGATCTTTAATTTAAAGCTTTTCTGCATATACATTTTCATTTTTATTGAACTGAAAGGCATACATAATCAAAGGGTGTTTTAAAAGTTCAGTATATACTGACCTACATATCTGGGTTCATTCTAACAGGTGTCAACTCCTCAACTAGCATTGAGTGGTGTAATGTTAATAATTTGCTAATATGGCTATTTGCGCAAGTTCAGTTTTGCATCTTGCTTAGTAAATTAGCACAATGTCAGCAGACACCGAGATTTATTTAGTAGGAGTTTCTAAAAGACAGTGCCCCCAACATTTTTACGGTCGGCAATAATAATATACAGATTAATTAATCTATTTCATTGTAAAAATAATTCTCTCAATTGTTTGCACAAAAGAGAACCTTTCAGCTTGTTGGGGGTACTTGAGGAGCAGAACTGAGAAACTCTGCATTAAATAAGGTGTTTAAAAGTGCAGTAACTGGTAGCAACCACTGATTTTCAACCAAACTTAAATGAATAGATACTGCATTACGTGTTGCTACAGATTACAGAACAGTAATAGTGTAGATGTTATGAACAAAAGCTTAATACATGTGTGTAGCAACACATACTGAAAGTGAAGGTCAAAGCCACGCTAGTGATTGGGATAGCTGCTCTTCATTTAGCCATCAATGGTCAGAAATCTAGTCCAGAACCTTCAAAGGTTTAACTGCTTGTTCTGTGAAATGCCAAACAGGCAGTCACACTCCAGAACTTCATCGTCAAGACACATAGGAAACAATACCTCTATCAGGGCAGGAATTAGCTGGAGTGTGTTCACCCCCTTGACATTTTGCAGTATACCAGATTATGGAGTGGATCACTGACCTTTTTCCGCTGGGTAAAGAACTGCAATCCCATTGGCTAATGTGGTTCCGGCCTAATTGTTAAATTTTTAAGTACAATATCTCCCTTTGCTGCAGTAAGTACAATGATCTCTGAAGCGACAGGCTCTAGTCAAAAAGGCAAGCAAATATCAGCAGTCTTAAAGTCCATTAAGAAATCGGCTTGTCTCATATTTCAATTTGTAAATCCTCATTTCTATGAGTTTTGTTGTGAGCAGCTGGGCGGGCAGCCAGAAGAGATTTTGTATATGCGAAAGCTGTTTCCTTTCCAGGATTAGGAAGGACGTTACAAATAAGTCACTGGAAGGTCACCAGAAGGACCCACACAAAAGCAGTTATCTGATTACAGGTCACAAGTCACTTACAGCACAAGCTGCTCAAATAAAAGCTAGCTTTAGGGACACTTATATCTACAAATATACTGTAACAGGGATCCTCCTCCGGTACTGTTTCAAGACGCGCACTACTCTTCCCCACCCTGAAACATTAGCTGCAAGTATAAACATCTGACTGTTGCAACATGATGACTTCACTTCATGTTTGTACATACAGGGGAATCTTTTTTTTTTTTTTTTAGCGTGTACTTCCCTTTAAAATTCCTGTCCTGCCATTGTGTTCTTGAAATGAGCACGTAGGCAGCACACACCTTCAGTACAGACACATATTAATCTATTATGCAGACCCCCAGGCAGATGGGAGGGGAAACTGAACAGGGCTAATAATGATTGACCTTGGAATATGTCACGGTCATAAGGCTGAGGCCTGCAGCTTCAAAAGTTACTATTATACACACTTCCTCTTCTGTCACGTGTTTAGGAGTTCCCAGCATTTTAACGTCTAGATAATCTACAAATCCCAGCATTCTCAGTCAACTGCCTAAACAAAATGCTTGTCATTTACCTACAGCAGTGGAAAATTATGGATATAGAATCCCTGACCTATATTAAAGTGAATGTTTATATCTCATAAAGCAAATAAAAAAATAGGTTAATAAAAGGAATATCTGTCTTGACCTTGCAGGGCTGGGTTTGATTCCATCCTGGGCATCATCTGCATGGAGTTTGTATTTTCTCACCATTTTAGATTAGATTCAATTTATTGTCACTGTGTTTGTACAGGTACATAACCAGCGAAAAAACGTTAAATAAATAGTAATAATAAATAATCAGTAAATAACATGCATCAAACAAATTATTACGTCACAGTGCAGATAGGAAGAAAAGCAGTAACAAGAGAAGAGTGTGTGTAGTTAGGAATAAGCGTTTCAGTGAGACAGAAAAAAGTTCAGAATAGTAACAGCTTCAGGGAAGAAGCTAATCTCCCACAATCTAAAAAAATACTAGGTTAATTGACTACATTGACCCTAGTGTGTGACTGTCTGTCTGTGTATGACTAATTAGAGAAATCAGATTGTAAGCTCCATGGGTCAGGGACTGATGTGAATGATTAATCATAATAATAATGAAGTGCTATGGAAGATAAATGTATTAATTAAAATGAAAATGTATTTCCTATTGGAACACTTTTATTCCATATAATTTTATTAAAACAATAAGATGGGTTATTTTCACACATTGCATTTCTTTCAAACATATGTCTTAGTGATTGCTGCCATATTTCATATCTTTGCCTTGAGGAATTCCTTTGAGATTGTAAGCTCTACGGGGCAGGGACCTCCAACCTCTTGTGTCAACCACAACCTAGCATGTAAAGTGATGTATTCTTGTGAAAATGTACTTGTATTGTGTAATGCACTTTTCCCATGTCTGTACTATATTTGTACTGCTGAATTGTACAGCGCTGTGTAAATTTGTGGCGCTTTATAAATAAAGTTATACATACATACATATAGGTCAGAAAGGTGTTGCAGTTACTAATACAGTCTACTGCATATACCACATTGATTGACATAGTTGATTGACAACAGAGAGGGCCCATGCCATAGACACTGCACAAAGAGAGGTAGTGTTCCTATGTCCCTGCAGTGACAGCACTGTAATCTTCATTTCAGCATTGAAGGAACAGTAACACCAAAAAATAAAAACACCTTAAATGCATTTATAGTTACTATACATTCTGTGCATTCAAAAAGTCTGTGAGCCTCATTAACTAAAGTCCGAATAGTTGTGTAGAGCTATGAATTTGTGTCTATTCTCCACTTCCCCATGTTCACTTATTGAGCAAAGTCTGTAAAGTAGCGAATACGTGACCAATTTGGGAAACGACGTGAGTCGCGAAATTACAGAGCTCTTCACATCATTTTGCGTGTACAGGTACTTCTACTATTGACTAAAATGCTGAGTGGTACGAATGCGACTAGGTGAACTGCTCCAAATTCACCTGTTTGACTTCGCCACTTCAGACTGGCAAATTGGTGGGCTGACTGCTGGGCTCCAGTTTTGCGTAAGGCGACTATTCATTCAAAAGTGACAATGGCGACTGCGACAAGTGATAACATGTCGTAGGGACAAGGTAAAATAGAAATAGATATAATATTCACAGAATACAGTGGGATATGGTGAGATTGATGTCATTGCACTTCACTTGTCGAATTCACCTTACTCCACATGACTTCTCATTCTACTTCTGACTACGCCACACTACGCATCCGACAGCGATCACTGCGGTCCGCCTGTTTGACAAGTGTATTCTCCACTTAGTCAATAGTGAGCAGTGAATTTGCAGCTGTTTTGGTGATGCAACTTGAATTGTAGCAAAGTGAATTTGGCAGGTGAATTCGCACTTTAGTCAATCAGGCTCTGAATCCTGTCTAGAATGTATGATATTTAGCAATGCAATTCACAAATTCCACTTCAAAGATAACAAGTGTTGTCAAGAGTCAAAAGCAGAGAAGATCGGGCGCTTCTAAATGGTAATCGTCTGACGCAGAGTATGCAGCAAATACTCAGACCCATTTCTTCAAATACCACCAAAATGTTATAAAGAAATGTACTGCCCCATTAAGAATGGGGAAACACATATAGTATAATATTTATACACAAATAGGCACTAGATAGATATATGTTGCACTAGCATAGATATTCTTGTCAGTCAACTTTCAGAATGGTCCCACAATGTCACAGGCATAGTCTGCGGCTTGTCCCTTAAGTGTAGTTACAGCTTGGATGTCAGGATTGAGGGTACTGTAGGACTGGTGTCTTGACATTGCTATGTCCAATAGTACCCTCAATCCTGACATCCAAGCTGTAACTACACATAAAGGACAAGCCACAGAAATGGGATTTTTTTTTTTTGGTGTTACTGGTCCTTTAACACCAGACAATCCATTTTAAAACAGACAATATTGACAATGTTCCCTGCTTTTACAAATGCAGTAAGGTACTACTCACTTCAGGAAATGGCAATCACTCCTCAGCTGTCCCTGTGACTAAATGAAGTTACCATTGAACATGAATTAATATCACAGATGTAGTCTTATGAGCATGTCAGCTGCTGTTTACATCTTATTAAAGAAATAATTAAAAAACAATCCAGTCTGACCAAACAGTTGATGCAACGATAATTATCAATTTGTCCAGGCAGTGTTATCTATTCTTATAATTCTGCTACAGTGTACCAACCTTTGTAGAAGGTCATTTAAGGCCTGCTGCCAACATAATTCACTCATTCCTCTTATTAGTTCATTTCCTGGTGCAGGAGTTTTGCAGTGCAGTGTATTAAATCATCCAGCTTCAGATGGAAAAACTACTGGGGAGAAATGTTTTTTACTATGGTATAGTACTGC